>OX451387.1:9141060-9251684 GCA_949629135.1 Eremobia ochroleuca
GTTAATGAAGTGAGCTTTTTGGTAACTCAAAACTTCTTTTGGGATGTGTCAGGAGTTCAAAATAGTAATAAACAGAAGTTTAAAAATGTTACCAAGTTCATTTTATATAAAATGTTTGGATAATCGAGTTAAGTATACATCCCCAACACCATACAACCTGTTACCATGGCTCCAGCACACGATTCTGAACTCACTGCGTTGAAATTTTTTGTCAGTTATTAAAAGGAAAAATAGCTGTTCCATACATTTTGACCGCGTAAGTATTGCCATTTTCTATGAAGCAGCGTATTTTCTTTTATTTTTTTTTTTTTTCAAATTTTTACGCTATGGGTTTACAATATGTGCTGAATTCATGGTTACAGTTTGAGCGTCTATATCCTTGCCACCCTGTATGCAGTAAGCCGTATGTGATAGTGCACATACCTATATAGTTTTCAATTGTATAACACTATTGTTATACCCATGTATTGGTAAAATATGGAGGACTTTATTATGAAATATCGATGTATCTCTTACCCATGTTTGCAAATAAATAAATGATTTATGATTTACCTATCTGGAAGATGTTGTTGGCGCCCAGCTGCGCGCCAGCGGGCGGCCCGTCCACGGCCGCCACGGCCAACACGCCGGACAGCGCCAGGCGTTGCGCATTCGCGCGCGCTCCCGTGCGCGACCACGACAACTCGCCGCTGTAACAACAATACAATGTTCATTGTAATTAAACAACCTTAAAAAGGTCTATAACTGTAGTATAGACACAAGACGCAGAAAGGTGTTAGGCAGTTTATCATGCACTCTATTTAACACATCATTTTATAACCTCAATTATCGATGATGATTTTTTAAATTTTAATTTTTTTGTTCTGGAATGGAGACCGCGTATGGGCAAGCGTACTGTGGGACGCCTCCAGCTAAATGGACGGACAACCTAAAGAACGTGGCTAGGGTAGACTGGATGCGGAAGGCGCAGGACAGGGTGTTGTGGCGCAGTCTGGGAGAGGCCTATGTCCAGTGGACTGCGATAGGCTGAGTGGATTGATTGTTATTCAACCGACAATTGTTGGAAAAAGTGATAAGATACAAAGTTAAAACCATTTAAATATGTAATGTGTTACTAATCCCCTTTAATGAGTGATTAGGAAATTATTTAACCTACCCAGGGTTTGTTTACACTTTCATTGGATACTTTTTGAACAGACCATACACAGTGAAGGTAAGAAGTGTTTACCTGGTGAGTCTAAAATGTCTTCGCTTTGCATGCGCTTGAGCGGCGCGCGTCCAGCGTCGGCGAGGCGATCCAGCGCCTGCTCGCACTCCTTCCGAACGCTTGATCATCGTTCTGAAACATCATGATTACTATGAGCACCCTTCACTAGCACACCTTCAATGACTTATGTTTTAGTGGTGCATAAACAAAAGCTTACTACACATCAAGCAACCAAATTGTTTTTAAACAAATTGTTTTGTCTATACATGGCGAACATTAACACGAGCCTTAAAGGACGTCTAAATCTCAGGGGTGCTAAATACAGGATTTTTTTAACCAATGTGCAAACTACGACCCCCTAGGGTAGAAATTTTACGTCGTTTATAAAAAAAAAAGTTCAATACCTACGCGGTCAGTGTATGGAACTAATTATTTTTATTTTTTTTTATAACCGAAGATATTTTTCTACTACACTCTGTCCATAAGGTTAACCGTTTTTTGACAGATAGAACTAGTGATTGCAGCAACGATATAAGTTTATAACACATATTTCGATAATTTCACTTTAATTTGTATGTAGTATCAATTATCGATTTTTTGTTGTGGAGTAAAAATTGGTGCGGTTTTTATGCCCGTGTTTATTATTATTAAATACAAAATAATATAAATTAGCCGCTTTTTTTACTTTAATTTCAATTTTGCAGGTTTTATAGCGGAAATCAGCGTAAAAATAAAGTATGCACTGGTTTGCCGTATCAATTGTGTTGTACACATACATATGGCGGTTACTACATATTAACACACAATGTTTTTTATTCATAACATTTTATGAAAGTTTTAAAATCGAAATAAAACATTATATATATTTTATTGATATTTGAGTGGATGCAAGGTTTTTCTTTTTAATGATTTACATATAATATGAAATTATTATTTTCGATTTATTAATTTGAAGCGAATACATTCGATCTCATCACTTAGTACGATAGAATGTAATTTAATACGCATTACAATTATATGTTTTTTTGTCAAAACTGATACATTTAAGGCCAGAGTTACGTGTTTAATGCCTGCTGCTGACTCAACAAAACACTGCACTGTCCTACAAACCCTCGATTTTGTTGATGTTTAAACACATTGACCGCCCGCGTCAAAAATCGAATAAACACATTGCCTCAAACGTGATTTAATTTTGTGCAACATTGACTCTAACCCACTTACCAATTTCTGCTGACGCAAAATCATATCATGTTGTGTTTAGCTAAGTTTTAAAGTGCAAGAAACTATTTTACGCTGACTAAATAATTACGTATAAAAAACTTTTTGTTATTTTGATTTTTAACGTAAATAGTATTTTTTTTTTAAATAATACATTTTTTGTCATTATTTCAAGACTACTAATGTTAAATATTGTTAAGAATTTTATTGTCCTACAATTACCATAAAGTATGCTTATGCCGCCTGTAATACAGGTTTATCCTAGTACAGGCATCTAACAGCATTATACCATAATAAATAATTTTTTAAGACTTTATGTAATATACCTTTATAAATAATTTCTAAGACTTTATGTAATAATTTTGCCAATTTTAATACCGAATAAAACATTTTATATTTATAAATAAGATAATTCAATAAGATAAGGCAGTTTATAAATTTATTTTAATACGCATTTAAAAGTTAACTTTAACGTAATCTGGAATAGTTACCTTCTAAGGTAGCTATCAAAAACGGTTAACCTAGTGGACAGAGTGCACGCAAGGGGGTAAATTTCCGCACTGGTTAATTTTTTATTCCTCTATGTTCGGCTCGGTATGATTCGTCGACACAGGTAAAAGGGGTGGAAAAACGGAATGTATAGTTTTCGGGCTGCTTGTGCCGAATCATGCCGTCCCGAAAAAGTGTAGAACGCCTCATGAAACACAATCCGCCGGCTTGACAACATTGGCTGACGAGCGCAATCTGCCGACATTACACCGACTGACAAGTACACAGATTAAAACTATACATACCCCAATCTAATCCAAGGATGCAAAAACAGTTCAAGGTAATGTTAAATCTTTGTTGCAATGACATTGGTGCTGATTTTCTTAGCACTTAATTCTGACAGAATCGGCGCCATTTTCAATGAGTACAAAATATAATAAGCCCATTATAGGGTATAAAAACTCACCCTTCTTTCAGCAGCACGGGCGTTTCTTGTATGTTGTTGTTTTGTGTGTCCGTACTCGTGGAGATTATTTCGAGGAACTGCTTTATTGCTTGCACCTGTAATGTTAAAATAGTTGAAGTATGTGCGTGACATATCAAACCCCACAAAATAGTAAGGTTTTAACAACCAACATACAAGTTTTGAAATTATGTAAAATAATCAATAGAATTAGCATAAAAAATATTATTAAATTCTCGATTGTGATTGTAAATGTTTGCTTGGTCAATCCCTAGCATCAGTGGGATGACAGCTCACTCCACGCTCACTTCACCTAAGTTTTCACGGTGAGATTTTTACAGAAGAATCTTCATGCTGCTCCAAGGTGGATGCAGTCTACGATAGGTTAAGTTTACGTTAAGAAAGTATTACATACATGTCTTGGCGTGCAGAAGCTGCGGTACAGTTCGGCCATATACTCCTCCTTGCACACCTGCTGCGCTGACCGGCTGCTGACGAGGTTGCCCAGCGACTGGATGGTCTTAGAGATCAGTGTCAACGTCCGGTTCGTTTGTGGGTCCTGGAAGAAACATTATACATTGTACTAGCTGGACAAGGTACAGCGTCTCATTAGCTAGTGCCCGATGTCCCCTTAGCGGTCGTTCACACGGTGCTATCCTGTACGATATTTTACGATAAAAAATTGAGATCACATGTTAACATCCTACTGTTCACACAGTCAAAAACAAATGCAGTGTGAAACTACCATGTGATCCCAAAATTATACAGCAAAATATCGTACAGAATGACGCCGTGTGAACGTGGCCTTACGTTGCTGGTAAGTATGCGTTGCAGTATGGATTTTCATAGAGGGCTCGAGTTGAGATGATAAGGTGTCGAGCTGATATATCTGCCGACCTTTAGGGCATCAGCAGCATTATTTATCCATACAGTAATAGAGATATGAAACCGTTTGTTTTTACAAAAAAACAAATCATGAGATTTTCCTAGGATACTTATTCTGTTTGCATTAATTAAAATAGTATTTAAATTCAGAATCTTAGATTATTTATTTATTTATTTTATTCAATAAACACATACATTTGTTTTAACAGGTAAGAACCAAGCTAACAAAAGTAGTCATGAATTGCTAATTATCCAGCCCCAAGTAACGGGTCTGGGTAAAAGCACAAGTTACACAGTGGACAACATATTGTCACCCTCTGGAATTCCGCCAAAGACCAGGAAAATGTGTCCAAACGCCGAGTTACAAAACATAAAATAACACCACGGCTGTAATTCCCGAAAGGTTAGGCAGAGGTGTACCTATATTACACTCATATATTTTCTCCAGTTTAAGTTCCATTGTAAGGGATTTTGTTTTCAAGACCATTTTTGTATTAAGGTCAATCAAAAAGCAACTAGACTACATAAAGTGAAAGTAGTAGCAATACATAAGATATTCAATTATAGCTAAAATCGATAATACTCACAATTTGCTCCGTAGTGAGATCAAAGAGCCTGGGCCCGAGTATGGCAGGCGCGAAGAACCTCAGGAAGATGAAGCCGGATACGACAGAGTATCGCACCTCGGCGTTGCGTGGGAAGTGTCGCGCCGCACACTGCCGTAATGCGTCGAAGAGACGACACATCGCGGTAGGGCATGTGGCGTAAGATGACGTTATTGCTGCGAATACCTGGTGACAAAAATGTTTTTTAGGATGGCATAATTTTATATTGATAGGTAATATTCACATATAGTCAATTATTCACACACACGGATAGGCTGGATGCAGTAGGCAAAGAGCCAAGTGTTGTGGCGCAACTTAATACCTGTACTTTTAGGTTCAAATGCTTACAGTATCAATAAAGTCTACAATCAATCAAATCAAGTTGTTTTTTGTACGAAACAATTTTTTTTTTTGGAATGTCAACTTGCAATTCAACTTAAGAGTTTGTCTTCTGCTTAACCGGACTTGCATGTAGGTGCCTCAATAAATAAAGGGTTATAAAACTTAAAAACTAAGCGACTACACGCTAAGGACACCCCCTGTAGGTGGCGGCACGAACTGTGTGGGTGGCATGAACCTCGGCCGCCCACACACCAGTACCCGAGGTGGTGGCGCGTACTGTTCCACGCGCGCCCCTCTTAGACGTCGCGGGGAGTCTTAACATCTCACTCCCCCCCCCCCCGACCCGAGGAAGCTCGCAGCGGCGGGCCGGCACCAGCCTGGCGTTGCGGAAGGATCGTACGTTCCCGCGACCCCTGGCGTAGATGTGAGATAGAACACCGGGGTGGTTTTTAGTCAGTAGGAGTCTGACAGAACCCTCCGCCCGCCCCCCAGGGCGGAGGACATACATGAGGATTTTCGACCGCGGAAACAAATAAAAAAAAAAGGCAGCAAGGGACAGGCTGGATTGGAATTAAACGAAACTACATCCTTAATGGATTTATGTATCTCACTCCACTAACATAAAAATGACGACATTAGGATATCTCTTTGAATAAAGTAACAAATATGTAAATAAGGCTACAAGTAATAAATAGACTTACCCGTTCAACATAGTCTTTTAAGTTGGCGAGGTTGGCAGTAACAGCAGCTGTGGGTTTGACCCTAGCGGGGTCAATCTCACATGGTCGTCGCTCTGCCAACACGGCCGCCAACGTTGGCCGCAACACTGACCGGAGGTACGACGCACCGCTTAGTCGCATCGCTTCGTCCATCATTTTTGAGACAAGAGTGTTGCCTCTAAATATTGTTGTAGCGTCACTAGAAAAAATCAAAATTTATTGTACTATTATTTTTGGTAAAAAAATCCATATTATACTGTAGATTTCACTTTTTTTTTTTATAATTATGCTTATGTCGTGCACACTGTAACGCTTTTTAAAATGTATGTCTTATTTTAAGGTCTTCTTAAGGTCGTCTTTTAATGTAGTTTTTATTTATTTTAATGCAATAAATAGAGACATCGGATATAAATAATTATACAACGTGTAACGTTAAATGCGCAAAACCTGAAAATAGTTTGATCAGAATAACGAGCAGAATTAGTTGAACCACTTTTTAATATAGGTCATATTTTTCAAAAAATCTTCATTAAAACTGTTGCCGTGTCTATTTATTAATAGTTCAAGCAACCCAATGTCAGCGCGGCGCAGCGGCCCGGTGACGACTCCTCCCTCGATAATGCGTCGTCGCAGACGCAAGAAACGATCAGAATGTCCAGTAAAACTAAAACAGCAATAAAACCTATACAATTTTTTTATGACTTATTTTCTGTCTGAAATAGGTCAATTGAATTAAAAATCAGTTGGTCTGTCTGAGGTTTTGCGCATTTAACGTTACACGTTGTATATGATGTAGACATTAAGGGGTAAGCACAGAACATAATAACAGAGAGTATGAGATAAGCATTGGGAAGGCCGAATGGACGGTGGCGACAATGTAAAAAGAACCATTTTAGAAAACCAACAAAAGAAAATGGTCAATAAATTACAGTAACGACCGGTAGTGGAGACTGGGGAGTAAATCAGCTGAGATGATAAGAGATAAGAGTAAAGATGACGTCGAGGCTTACTCATGCACCGGACGCTGTTTACAATCAATTATTATGATTAGAACGGCACAAGCTGATAGTAATTTAACATAATTCACGTGTGCCCTCATTAGTAATTTATATATCTGTACCCAATTTATTTGTATCATAGCTATTCTGGATGCAATTATTATTCATTTGCCTTGTTAAGAATTATTACTATATTAGACGAGTTTGACGACTAACGATTTCTTATTGGAGTATGAAGGGAGCATCCCTAACATAAGTATTGTCAATGGAAATGTAAAATTTCAATGTAATGCAGAATGTCAAATTAAACTTAAATGCATAAAATGTCAGTGAGTGCTCAACAGGATGAATCTAAATAAAAATGCAAGTTGTCTGACTCAAACCACGTCTAATTGAACACAATATACATAAAATGCATAGAATAATGCAATGTGTCAGTGTCAATGCACTGCCAAATCTAGGTCGCGTCCAAAGTGCAAATACGCGAGCTTACTGGGTAACTTATTGCAATCAAAATATTTTAAAACCCATGTACATGCACCGTACATATTGCCACAACAAAGAAAATGAATATAACTGCTGATGTGAAATGTACCTAACTCTTCGCAGATTATAGGCGTAATATTTCATTACTAGCTTCTGTCTGCGACTTCTTGCGCGTGTAATTTATTGTTCCCCGACCCACCCCCATCGTATCGCATCGCCTGTTAGCGTTATTACTTCGTTTACGCTTAGCGTTATTTTTGCCTTTTTTTCTTCTTGCTCGGCTCCTAAGGATGATAAATAGTCTATAGCCTATTGAGAATTGGGCTATCAAATGGAAATAGCTTTTTTTTTAATCTGACTGGTTGTTCCAGAGATTAGGCCTTTCAAACAAACAAACTCTACATCTTTATTATTAATATACAAGGTGTAATTTAAAAAACGCAAAACCTCATAAGGGGTCATTTTGACGAGTTATGCGAACATAAATGTAGGGGCTAGCTTAGATTTTTTTTTTCGCGGTTTCTGATTTGGTCCCATAGTAAAAGTTGTTCATAATGATGAGTACAATGACCCTTTATGAGGTTTTGCGTTATTTAATTTACACCTTGTATAGACATAGATAAAGGCTAGGTACTCACGTAAGCGCAGAAATCTCAGCATCTGCTAGCTCCTTGACGATGGGTACAATGAGATCATGGTGAGTAAATAGCCTTACGAGGGGTTGTGCCGCGTCCGTCTTACTCGACACTATCTCCCCCAGTATGTACACTGCCGATGCTGTTATGGGCTGAAAACATGATATGTCAATTATTATTACTACCTTATAATATAACTTCTTCTTTTGAAAAGAAAACAAAGAAAAAAAAGAAAATACGTTTGCTTGCGGTAAATGTGACGCAGAGAAAGATCACAAACACAAAAAAGAACAATTTGGGGGAAAATATGCGTCACAACCACGTAAAACGGCCATAGCTCAGTATCATGCTACAATGCTACGACCCTATGCAAGAGAGCCCCAGCGTCTGCCCTTGCCCAAATTTATTTAAGATCAGCAAAAAAAAATATTTTCCAATCTGGGGCTGCCACATTAGATTCACTTCCCTTTTCAATCATATTTTTATCATCCTTCACACAATTCATTGATATTTTTTTTTGGTCCCTACCCATTTATGAACATTTAAAATCAGTCTGTCACTCTTCTTCAGGTTTAACAACCTTGGAGACCGTTGGCAGATAGCTCGCATAAGTACGCACGACAACATATCAAACTATACATTTCCAGTTTTAGCTGACCTCGCATTGACAGGCTTTTCGTACATTGAGATGTCAGCTTATACTGGAAATGTATGCTTGATAATTATGTCGTGGTACCCATTTCACGTTTCATAGCCCACAATTTCAAAGTTTTGTTCTAAAGACGATTCAGTCATACCGACAGTGTTTCTGAATTGGATAGATTAAGCAGTTCTATAAGACTTCTGTGACTTGTGTGACTTCTGTGTGTCTTGTGTGTGTTCTGTTCTGTGTCTGTGTGTCTTCTGTGTTTCTGACATTGAGTATCTTTTGGGCTCTAGCAGACTCACGAAATATAGTAGTAGTATAGGCTTTTCGTACAGTGAGAAGTCGGCTTATACATGACTATTTTATTGATGGTTCCAAAGAATGAAGATAGATAGAATACTCTTTCTCTATACCTACTCAGAATTAATTCTATTCTCTTGTAAATTTTGTCGTTACAAGTAAGTACTTTTGAACGTCATCATTTTTTCTTATCTCTTGAACATACCTTTTGATGAACACTCCTAAGAAACAATTGCTCGAGTGTCCTATAGTGCTGTAGTGGGAAGACGTGGTCCACTGTGTATTGCAACAGCAGTCGTAGTGAGCCCAACGTGGCGCTGCCCGCGGCCGACAGCCGCGTGCCGGGCGGAGTCGCACCCCGGGACAGGGCTCCACCCGCGCGAGATGTTAGGAAGAACCTGGTGGATACATTATGCATTAGGAAAATCATTTTTCACCATAAACGTTATTTATTTATTTAAGTATACAACGTGTAACGGAAAGGGGGTATCAACCCTGAAGGAGGTGAATGTGCTCATGAAACTCAACAACTTTCCCCAAAGAACATAGGTCGAAATATGAAAAAAAAATTTGGCCCTCCCATAGTAAATCAATCAGCTGGTAGTCAGTTTTGTAAGGGAGGGCCAAATTTTTTTTTCATATTTCGACCTATGTTCTTTGGGGAAAGTTGTTGAGTTTCATGAGCACATTCACCTCCTTCAGGGTTGATACCCCCTTTCCGTTACACGTTGTATATACTCGATGATTTTTTTTCAGGCTCCAAATTTTTACAGGGTGGTCTACTCATGAATATGAACAACTTTCACTGTGGGACCAACTCTGAAATACCTACTTGACCAAAATGTATGAAACAGCTGTTTTTTTTTTCGTGATCTCAGAGTTGGTTCCATAGTGAAAGTTATTCATATTCATGGGTGGAACACCCTGTAAAAATTTGGAGCCGGTAAAAAAAGCATGCTGTACTTTATTGTACACCACAAAAATACATAACATAAAAAATACATCAATCACTACAAAATATACAATGGGCGGCCTTATCGCTTTCTGCGATCTCTTTCAGGCAACCTTGGAATGGAAAGTGATTTTCCTGGACATAAAATGGGGCTGTCGTTGGTGCAGCTATTATGTACACGATACACTAAAATAGATACACATAATATATATACATATCCAAAATTACAGATACATAAATACATTCTTACTAAATATATAAGCAACGAAAATCAAAGAAGATTGTAGATGATTGCAGTTAGGACAACAAGATCACAACGACAAGTAGTGTTCCTTTACGAGTCTTTTGAGCACATGTAACGACTGCGCGGGTTTTATTTCAACTGGCAATGCATTACACAAACGAGCGGCCTGGACTGTAAAGGATTTATCAAGGAAAGTTGTGGAATGCATAGGCATTATGAGCTTCCAGTTATCTGAAGACCTTAAAAATTTCGCGTGGGAATGGCAAAGAAACTGGAAACTTTTCTTGAGATAGAGAGGGGTGGAAGGGGAAAAGAGCACATTGTAGAAAAGGGAAAGAACGTACGTACGTTTGTAAGTGTAATGAAATAAACATGTAAATTTCAGCGCAATCTGGACCACTAACGACTGTACTGAACCAATAGTCGCGGCTAGTAATATATTAACTATTGAATAATGTAAAACCACTAGTAGTCTTAACATTTTGATGCAATAATTCGCCTTGACAAAAATGTTTTTGTGATTGTAGTCGAGTCTGTGTAAAAAAGTGGGTACTGTGACTAGTAGCAGTGTTGCGAATAATTAACTGTCTTTGAGATCGCCCTAATTGCGGGATTCCAATTCCAAGTTAGCAGTATTAAAAAGTTTCTTACCATGCACGTAAAGGTGTCGGCGAAGGTTGTCGCAATTGCAACCGCACCTCGCCGAGAAAGATCGGCGTCGCACCGTCATGCCACACCGACACTCTGGCTTCGCAAGCCACCCCCGCCTAGAAATATAAAAAAAACCATTCTATATAGAATAACAATACCAATAAAGATTCTTTAAAAAAAAGAAACTGAACGTCAGTGACATACCGTTTGTGAGCCATCTTTATCCTTCGGGTCTGCGTCCATAACGAGATCAAAACAAAAAATTTCATCAAATTGTGGATTAACAGTCTTCTTTTTAGGTTTCGTACGTTTTTCAACTCTTCGTCCGTTCGAATATAATAACGTGACGAGAGCAAACGGGTCACACTGTCCGTTCTTAGTGGTTAGCTCAGAGCATTCCAGCACTCGTAGGCGTAGGGTGTCGTGTCCTACTCGCGCTGCGCAGTGCCTCTCGGGGTCTGACCAGTAGTCAGCGGCGGTGGGGGTGGGCGAGGCGTCTGACTCAGGCATCGCATGCATGGGCGGCTTCGTCCGCGCCGCCCACTGCGCCCGATCCTTCAAACTCTCCGAGCGCGACAACGACAGAGCTGGCTCCGTCGCAACCGCACTCAACAGCTTCTTGCTCGTGGAACTCGAACAAGAACCAAACCTCATACTCTCCTTACAATATTCAGATAATCTTACGAGGTTATTTCCTTTTGATTTTGTCGAGCAGTTGTCTGTCGTAGTAGTAGGGTCAGGGTCGGGAGGTTTCGGTTCCATTCGTAACCTCTTTCTGGAGTCTTCGAGAGTGAGTTCGATGTATGCCTTTCCTTGTACCTCTGAGTCTGCGTCGACCGGTCGCAACGCAAACCAGTGGTCTTTATTGTTGTACCGATGCAGATCTTCTCGTTTGATGGCCACTTTACCGAGCACTTTGTCCTGTTTGAGATGCTTGTCACGATCGAACACGTATATGGAAAGGTATCGAAATCGTCGCGGCACCTCGAATTGGAACTCCTCGCCGAAGAATGGACTAAAACAAAATAATACAATGATTGGTTTAAGTCATTCAGTATACACGTTTGATTTTTGTTGAGAAAAGCTATTCGAAGTACTAATATTTGTTGAATATTACATCCGACAATAGTTATCAAGTTTTCGACTGCGCGATAATTTATAGTCGGGTTACAGCCTAGTTATGGACGCGTGGGGTGCCTGTCTTACACGAGTGTCGGTATTGACACCCACAGCTAAATGAATAATTTTCTGAACTTATATTTTATTAAACCTTATCAGATTTTGTTACGGTGATGGTGCCATTTTTCCAATAGCCGGTGAAATTTGCTTGTTATCATGACATAATAATAGTACTTCAAGCAGAAAAATTTATTTCTAATTTAGATAGGTAATTAAATGTATCAGAAGAAATAGGATTGTTGCTAAACTGGAAAAGTAGAGGTCGATTTGCCAATTTGTAGCACCGAGTAAAACAAAATGTTGAGACGAAACACTAAAACAATTTAATGAACTGCGGCGCCTGACGCCTCCATGAAAATGGTTATAAAACTTTATATCATGTTGAATTAAATCCAAATGTAAAACATTCAAATGTTGGACATGATTGCTCTTGGCCCTTACAACGGAACTCAAACAGAGTTCAATTAAATAGAATTAGTATTAGAGAAGCTTTATCCTAATAATGCTATAAATTGGTACATTCCAATGTTTCTAATCAAAGACTTTCATCAGCCCATAGTCTTCCGATGCTAAACATGAGTCTCCAATGACCAGAGTACCAAACGCTCGTAACAACTGAATAAATGTAAATTTGGAACAGCAGTAGTGTATTTCCTGGTTTACAGAGTATATGCAATCCCGGAAAAGCAGGTATTAAAAGTAGGAGGCAAAACGTAGTTACTTATTCAATTTTCTAGTATGTAAACAACGCTGGTTTCATGATGTAAGACTATTGCACAGTGACGTATGCGTGGGATTGCCTTGTACAAAGGAGAAAGTTTGACATTCCCGTTGAAATCTCATCTCACCGCCTAATAATAAAGCACGTGCCTACACTTGAAAGTGCATGCTTTATGAGAATGGAATTATTATTGTAATGCTATAATTAATTTATGAAAAATGAGAACAGAAAAAATTAAGTAGGTACGGAATTTTGTGAAACTTTTTTTGTCTGTTTTGAGCAGGCAGGCAGTTTTTTTTAAAGAATGGATTTAATGTTTCATGTTGATATCGTCATCAACAGCCCGACTTCACCCACTGCTGGGCAATGGACCTCGCTCTGCTTGTCCCACTTTCCACGCACCTATGCCAGATTTACGATACTCATAATTTTACTTGATTTAAAAATCCTTGGATAAGATGATGATCTTATCGTTTCACAAATTTTAATAGTTCTGACAACCCTAATGTGTAAACAATATCTATACTTCCATACCGACATTACGTGTATCATGTAGCTATTTGTATAACACGATAATAACTCAATAAAGGGGTTTATTGACTCGTTTGGAGTGTACGTAGGTATAAGAAGCTCGCAGTGTATCGAGTCGGTGGCAGGCTCGCAGGCGCATCCGGCGCCGGCGCAGTATTTATAAACCGGAGGCGGAACCGCACCAGCTGAGCGGGGGCGGCCCAAGCTCACTTGCCATTGCACATACTTCACGCCTCTAATTTTAATACGTTGAATTGATTAAGTGAGACCACTCATTCAATAACCCGGATACGTAACCAATAATAGTACTATTGACTTGGCTATATTTATTACACCTCGTGATGTGCCTTAATCCTCGTAAATATAGGACACGCGACTAACAGTGCTTTGTATGCATCCTGGTATTATGCATACTAGGTATATTATCGCAATAAAATTGAATTTGCACAGAGCGTTTAGTAGGTCGACTCACGATGACGCATTTTTGAATGAACTCCGGAACACCTTTATTCGTATACATGTTGTCGGGTCGGGAGCACAAAATAGCACATGTTAGAAACCAGAGCAATGCACTTAAGACTGCCGCCACTCCGGCCGGGAACTGCTCAGGCGCAGGCGATGATCATTTTACGTGCCACGAAGTTCCGGGACCAATTTATCACTTAAAAGCTTCCGTTTAATGTTGGAGAGCTACTGACGCGATTTTTACGAGTCTCCCGACGAAGTTTCACTTGTCATATGTTTTTGGTTGCCGATCTATTGCCGCTTCGTATATTTTAGTTGTTCTTAGTTTTATTTACGAGTTATAATGCAGTGATGACTTGTGTTATTTTAAAGAACGATGGTCCATTTACTATAGCATTAGAAAAATAACGGCCAAATAACAACAGTTATTATGTAATATTGTCGAAATACAGTAAAACTGGGTGAATAGGAATGCAGGGGTGAATCGGGACGAAACTTTAAAATGGATTTTAACATTGAAATAATATTGTTTTTTGCCAAAAGGTCTCTTAATGTGTTTACTATATTATAGTTGACGATTAAGTGTAATTGTTGGCTACAAACTATATTACATCAACGTTAAAATCCATTTAAAAGTTTCATCCCGATTCACCCCTCGGTTCCTATTCACCCCATTTTACGGTAACGAAACTTTATATACGTTTATATCCAAATAACGACAGGGGTATAGCCGTTATTTTCCTAATGTTATAGAAAAACATGTTGGATTTTGGGAAATCTGTTGAAACGGAAGATTCCTTGATTTACAAGCTAAATATCGTTAAGTTCAAATTAGTCACCTGAGGAATTTAAATACATCCACACCTACAAGAATTTTATCACACATTTTGTCAACACCAGAGATCGTTATTTCAAGGAGAGCCCAGTCACAAAGCATACAAGCAACTAATATGTAGGTACATTATCAGTACATATTTAGCGAGGCACATATAGTTTGGACAGAGGCACATAGTAAATGCAGTGATAAGGTATCGCGAGACAAAGAACCCATTAAATGAACTCGACGAGTGACGTGACATTTCCTTCGATATCCGCCAGTCCACTGTGGCCTCACCTCTTGGGTCACAAAATCATTATCGCTTCCGTTCATTAACAAGCAAAACAGACTATATCACTATAGATAAACAATGAAACGTATGGACGTTCTCTACTTCATCGGAGGTGTAATCATAACGGAAACTACAGATTTTAACTGTTTTATTACTTTTAGGAATTCCCAATTCTATTTAAAACGATATATGAAGCGGTATTCGGTAACAAAGAGGACCGTCAGAAATTATCAACAGGATAAATACATTCATAGCGCGCCCGTTTTACAGATGCGTCGGTTTTCGATCATTTGGATTAATGTGCGTAATTTACCGGCCGCCGATTCTGTAAAAAATCTCACCGTGAAATCATAAGTGAAGTGAGCACTTAATAGTGTTAATCCCTAGCGAATGACAGCTCACTCCACGCTCACTTCACCCAAGCTTTCACGGTGAGATGGTTACAGAATCGTACGGCAGTTATGAAAATAATGTAGGTGGAGGAGGCGTGGGCCGTTCCCACAAGTAATCAGGGGAAGCGTAACCGGCGGCAGTAATTAAAATCATCGCTGCGGTGCGGCTGTCTTTTATTCATTCTAAAAACTGAATGGCAAAGGGGGTGAAGCGGAAGGGACGTTCCGCGTCGACGCATGCGCACCGGAAGCGCGTCCGGGACGTGGCGCGCCACAGCGCCGCCCTCCCTTACAGCACAATAGCGCCTCCCCCGAATTGTACGCGCTATCAAAAGCCGTACCGCAACGCAACCATGAATTAATTGTGACTAATGTTTAATTGATGACAAATCATTCAACACGCAAGGCGCGGCGGAGCAGGTGGCTTTGAATAGAATGTTTTTATACAAGTTATAGAATGTTCTGTGATTTATATGAGCTTGCATGTAGCCAGTCGTCTTTGTTTATATTTTAAAGTTACGCATAAAAGAAATCATGATAGAACCTAATAGATATGTATGTTGTACTATCTTGGTATGCTTTTTGTTCTTTCCACTTTAATAGAACAGAAAATTTATCGTATTTAACAAAAAAGTCTATCTAGACTACTCATTTCCTAGTAAGTACACACAATAAAACGAGCACAGTAAAGACCGAAACATGGATTATTTTATTCCTGAGTGACACATGCTCGTGAAAGCGCCGGAAGTAATACATATCATATGCAAGAGATTAGGAGTGTGCGCCTGCACACTTTCGTGACGACACATTAATGTTTCGAAGAAAGTTACACATCGTTTATTCGTACGTAGTGCATTAGACTAGTGTTTCTAAACTAATTTTATAACGTGTGATGACCGGAAGTTTCACGACCTTTTTAACCGACTTCAAAAAAGAAAGAGGTTCTCAATTCGGATGTTCATATTTTTTTATGTATGTTCGGGCATAACTCCGTCATATATGTATAGACGATTTGAAAAATACTTTTTAATTTCGGTAGTCGGTGTCAAAAAACGAAAATGCGGAACCAATGACACTTCCGAAATCACACTTATTTTTCATTTTGTATTTTTTTTTTGAAGTAGGTTGTTTTTTTATTTTTGTTCGTTAACATTTCTCTAATCAAAAATAAAATTATTACCTAAACTGTTGCACTTAACACAGAAACTTTTTAAAATACATTCAGAAAACTACTTACGCATTATGTAAAAAACAAAAATTACAATAAACCTTGTATTCCAGGTACCAACGTGGAAACAAATACATATTTGTACGCCCGTAGTACAACGTACGGCATGCGTTAATTACTTCAATTAAACGCTTGATCTACCACTTAAAATACTTCATTCATGAAGTGGAGGAACCTTGACCTATTAAATTGTTTGCTCTCCCTAAATGTTGGTAAGCGGTTCCCACACGATAACGGGCGGAAGCGACACCGGACACCGGACAATGGATCCGTTATTATTATGTCAGTTCAGGAGCGAATAACGTTCCCGTTTTGTAGAATTCGTGAAGGGCCCGACAGGAAACTTTGAAATAGTAACGGCTAAATCATAATCTAAACATGTGGCATAAATATGTGAAAACTAGATAAATGATATGAATAAAATTATTACGGCAAATATAAAAATCTGCTCTAGCTGATACTGATACTATGCTACAAAGTCATCATGAGTCAATCGCTGCTAAATTTATAGTACCCGAGAATAGCCAACAAATCCCTACTAATATTATAAATGCGAAAGTAACTCTGTCTGTCTGTCTGTCTGTCACGCTTTCACGTCTAAACCACTGAACCGATTTTGATGAAATTTAGTACAGAGATAGACTAGAGCTCGGGAAAGGACATAGGCTACCTTTTATCGCGAAAAAAGGCTTGGGGGGGGGGGGTTTAAATAGGGGATGAAAGTTCGTATGGAAGTTCGTCATTATCGAAGATGACACCATGAAACTTTGTATTTAGGCACTTGATAAGGAATAAATAAATATTTGTTCTAGCGTTTTTGAAATTTCGTCCTGTATGGGGATGAAATAGGGGATGAAAGTTCGTCTGGAAGTCTAAACAAAGTCTCGCTTTCACGCCTAATTCCGAATTCGATTTCGATTAAATTTAGTACAAAAATAGACTAGACCTTGGGAAAGGATATAAGCTACCTTTTGTTGTAAAAAAGGCCATGAACGGGTTGAAATAAGGGATAAAATTGTCCATGGGAATTCGTCATTTTCGAAGATAAAACCATGAAACTTGGTATTTAGGCACTTGAAAAGAAGTAAATAAACATTTGTTCCAGCGTTTTTGAACTGTTGACCTACATGGGAATAAAATAGGAAATGAAAGTTCGCAGGGAAGTCCAAACAAATCTGTCTGTGTTTACAATACGCATATTGATCGGAAACATGTATATTATTAGTGAAAATGCCGTCTTAATGTATACACGTGGCGCGAGCGCGGGAACTCAAATGTAACCCGGGTATCATGGGAGGAATGGTGGTACTTTTAGCTGGTGACTTCAGACAGACCCTGCCGGTCATTACTAGGGGTACACCGGCAGATGAAATAAATGCCTGTTTGAAAGCTTCTGTATTATGGGTACACGTAAAAAAGTTTTGTCTGACTACAAATATGCGAGTACAGTTTGCACAATGATTCTCAAGCAGGGCAATATGCGGCTGCTCTTCTAAACATCGGAGAAGATTGTATGCCAACAGACAGTAACGGCATGATTTCACTGATACGTGAATTCTGTCAAGTTGTCGATAACACAGATGATTTAAAAAATAATGTTTATCCTGATTTACAAATAAATATGGCCAATCGAGAATGGTTGTGTGAAAGGGCAATTTTGGTGCCGACAAATGAGACAGTAGGCCAGATAAACGAACAAATTATGTCAGACGTGGAGGGGGATGTTGTCGAGTACCTCTCAGTAGACAATGTTATTAATACTGAACAAGGGACGTCGTATCCTATAGAATTTCTCAACTCTTTAGAATTATCAGGAGTGCCTTCCCATAAGTTAAGGCTGAAAGTTGGTGTTCCAGTCCTGTTGATGAGAAATCTTGACGCACCAAGGCTATGTAATGGTACACGGCTACAAATTACTCATCTAGGATGCAACATTATAAAAACTATAATCATGACTGGAATGGCAAAAGAAGAAAATGTTTTAATTCCCCGTATTCCAATAATTCTGACAGATTTGCCATTTCAGTTCAAAAGAGTGCAGTTTCCCTTGAAAGCAGCATTTGCAATTACAATAAACAAAGCTCAAGGACAGACGCTTAAAGTTGCAGGTGTACATTTGGAAAAAAAATAGTTTTTCCCATGGGCAACTCTATGTGGCGTGCTCACGAGTATCAACCCCGCAAAATCTTTATGTTTTAGCAAAGGAAAAACAAAAAACGTAGTTTATAAAAATGTATTAAAATAAGTTATTACACTTAACCACAGCAGTTTGTATGTGTATTATTTGCAAAGTAAGTATCCTAAAAAATAAAAAATGCTGCCCAAAGTAACTATTTCACGCGAACGAAGTCGCGGGTAAAAGCTAGTGTATTATAATTATATTTGAACTGCGACCAGAACCAGCACCCTAATTGTGTAACACTTACTCTCAATCTCAATAATTTCTAAGCATATTGCTAATCCATTGCTCGGTTGCTCCATATGTTCGACAAAAGTGTCTGCTCAACAACGTAAATAACGCAATGAATGTTGTTGAACTGTCAAAATGAAACCCATTGCTACTGATAGTGTGTTACGCAATGACCCTGCAGAACCCTTATTGCGTAGCACACTATCAATCGGAATCTGAATCATTTTGAAGCAAATTGCTAATCCATTGCTTCATAACTTCGATTTTTTTTCTGCTCAACACATAAATAACGCAATGAATGTCGTTGAACTGTCAAAATGAAAACGATTCCGATTGATAATGTGTTACACAATTGCCACGCAGATCCTTGATCTCTCTATTCCATTACAACTCCGTTAACTCATATTCTACCGTGGCAAATACCAGAAAAGCGCCGAAATAAGTGTGACGAGACTCCGTGAAGTGATTAGGAGATTCACGATCGACGTGAAACCATTAGTAAGTTATTGCAATTTGACTCTAATCTCGGTAAGCTTAAATCGCCTATAATGTTCCCCCTACTGGGGCGTAGGCCTCCTCTTTTCGAGAGAGAGCGGGCTGTAACTTACAGTAATGGTGTTTTTTTTTCAGCCATGCACTAATAAATGTTATTATTTGTTATAAAGTAATGTTGTTATAAGTTTGTCGTATATGGTTTTACTAATATCTCGCATCTGCTTAGACCGTCGATCGCTAGTTTAAAAAAAAGCTTGCATAAAAACGGTTCTGATGAGAAAACTATACGAAAAATTGAAAATGTTTTTCAGCCATGCACTAGATTATAAAATTCCCAATAATATGACGTCAATATCTTATCTATAAATTAAACACATTATGGTTTTATTGTCCGTCGGAAATCATCAATTTTGAATCTCCAACATGGCTCTAACGGATAAACCCTCTTAACTGTATTGTTGAAATCATAATGAGAAACGGTTATACTCACTTGAGAGTTCTCTCCATGGTGGATGTGCGAAATATCTCCTCTTGGTCGAGCGACAGCACGCAGTATATGTCGCGGTGGCACGCCGCCCCATGGCTACGACCTGGCAAGTTTTTTGCTTCACCTGAAACAACATAAGGAACATGACATAAAAATCAGATGCTTAACCCTTTACCGCATAGGAAACCATATATGGTTTGACATGTTTACAGTTTATTTTACTCTAAAAAAATAAAAAAAACTAGCGTATAAATCCTAATGGGGTTTGTTTTTCATATCATTAGCAATAATAAAACACAACTATTTTGTTTATCATCACATACCACTTGGAAATAAAAATAAAACAAATAAATAAATAAAAAATACACTAAAATTAATTCTGAAGCTTTAATAAAGACATTAACATAAAAAAAAATGTCACTTATTTAATATATCATGCAGTAAAGGGTTAATAATATTTGAAGAATAAAGGTTGCCTGTTTCTATAGAAAGATAAGATTTTAAATTATTTCCTGCCCATGTCCCATTATTAGTTTATTACCTACTCGGAGTTGATGCAATTATGTTTTCTTCTCCCATACCCCCAAGGGCGTACTATTTAAGCATTGATTATATTCATTCATCTCAGTATTTAAGATTAAAACAAAAATAATGAGACAATTAATATATCAGGAAGCAATGGCATCGTTTCTGGTTCATTATCAACATAGCAAGCATAGCTTATGCTTATTATTCAAATTAGGCTGAGACACAGCACTTTTCGAACGTCACAATTACAAAAGATAGTCCCCCAAAACGCCCGCCCTATACTTCAGTTTGACTAACCAGCCGTGCGATTCTGTGACCATCTCACCGTGAAAACTTGGGTGAAGTGAGCGTGGAGTGAGTCGTCAATAGTGTCAATCCCTAGCATCAGAATGACTTACAGCTCACTCTAAGCTCACTTCACCTTAGTTATCACGGTGAGATTTTTCCTGAATCGACTGGCAACACCCTAATACACTAATTGTGTAATACACTGTAACGAACTCTGGGCACATAATTATTGCGCTGGTGCAGAATTCGACCCCTGGATTTGCGATTATTTCAAGTAGTTTAAGTAACATTTTATATTTGACCAAAGTTCCAGTTAAAGGTAAATAGAAATTAAGATTAATTATTACTGTTCCATATTTGGGGTACCTATCCCATAAATTGTGTTTATTTTGTTTTAGAGAAATTATAGTACTTATAATAAATACATAATTTACAAGACTGTTACTATCCAAAGCGAAAAGGTGTGTTAGTTGATAATTACGATTAAGTTTTTGATTTTTAAACTTTGTGTTTTTATGCGTAAAAAACAAAACGGTATTCGATATTTAGTTACTTTCCTCTACCATTGCCATCTTCGTGCAAACGTTCTTATCTTGCCTTGTTTAACATGATCAATGTTGACATTTTTACTAATTACTGTGAGTTTCCCATAGTTTGCATGTTATTGCTTATTTTATAGAGCTTGCGAAGTAAGACCTTGAGTGGTTGTAATTTCAACGGACGTTTAATGCGGCATTCTAGTTTTTTTTTTTTTTTTTTTTAGTATGTTCTGCAATGACATGGCGTATTGCACAACGTGCCCGAACCAACAAAGCAGTCGAATTTTGTACGTTTTTAAGGCGGCGTATCGTAGTGAGTACTGTCAATTGCAAAACATTTATAAGGGTCTGTTCATTTATTACGTAAGACGATTAGGGGGGGGAGGGGGTCCAAACAAGTCTTATTTCTTCTTACATGGGGCTGGGAGGGGTCTAGATTATTCTAGATACTAATCTTACGTAAGATTCAAAGGGTGAGGGGCTCATTTAAGTCTTTATTTTTTCTTACGTAGGGGGGAGCGGGGTCAGAAATTAGGTGAAATTGTCTTACGTAATAAATGAACAGCCCCTATGGTTGTTATCAATGATTTACATCTTATTATGCGATTTAAAGGGTAAGGTTTCAAGAAGTCTACAATCATAATATGCCGTATAATTGGTAGCTGTCGTAGTTTTCTTAAGAGTTGAGAGCAGTGGAGGCCAGGTAACGGTTCCGAGTTACCGAGTTGTAGGTTCGTGAGTCCGAAGTTAGGCAGGCGCTTTACTTTGTGTTAATAATTTCATCACCACCGCTTTCAAAACGGTGAAGCAAAACATCGTGAGGAAACCAGCATGTCCTCGAACCAAAAACTCGAAGACATGTGACAACTTCTAACCCGCACTGGGTCCACGTGGCAGATTACAGCCATACTCCCTCTCGAAGAGAGGATGTCTGTGTCCCAGCAGTGGGAACATTATAAGCTGATTATGCATAAAGATTAAGAAGGGAGACTTGTGAAAAATAAGGGTATTTTTCTTGTTCAGGCAGTTTGCTGAACTCGTCCAAGATATTTAATTTGTGCTTGAGCATAAAGGTAAAGCACTCGTTAGTCATTCATTACTTTTTTTGGATTAAAACCTGAAATAATGATACATTAAAGATGGCGAGCCCATTGGTTGCGCAACGTGTTGCGACCTCGTCAGTTACCGCTAAATACGGATACACAAGGTGAGGCGACCATCAGCCCATAAGTAACTACTGCACAGATGTCAGAAAAATGTCAAACAGGTTTTGTTTGCAGGTAAGCGACCTGCAAACAAAACCTGTTTGACATTTTTATGTTCTGATTCTTGTGATATCTTATCAACCATGTCCTAATTCATAGTTTTATGATTGTCTAGCTTCTGCCGGCAACCGTTACATCGCATCAATGAAATCGCGAAAAAAAAATCAGCTGTTCCCTACATTTATGTTCGTACGAGTCGTCAAAATGTAGGGAACAGCTGATTTTTTTTTCGCGTTTTCAGGTTTGGTCCCATAGTAAAAGTTGTTCATAATGATGAGTACAATGACCCCTTAAGAGGTTGTGCGTTATTTATGTTACACCTGGTATAAGCTAGTCTTACAGCAAATCAAATGTCATTTCGCGAGTTATGCGAACATAAATTATAAGCTAGTCTTACAGCAAATCAAATGTCATTTCGCGAGTTATGCGAACATAAATTTAGGGAACAGCAGATTTTTTTTCGCGATTTCAGGTTTGGTCCCATAGTAAAAGTTGTTCATAATGATGAGTACAATGACCCCTTAAGAGGTTGTGCGTTATTTAAGTTACAGGTTGTATTTCTTAAGATAAAATGTCAAATAGCTGTGGATTTTGTGAATAATAAATGAGTATAATCGCTTCCTAGTTTCCTACTGCTTAAACAGACGAATAGGCCTTTACAATAGCAATGATTGATTTAGTACATACATACATTGATGCCAGTACTTTATAAAATTCCGTTCATACATGCACTGCACGATTGCATACTAGATGACAAGAAAGATATTCCCACTGTTTTCTTTAGCCGCGTAGACAATACAATTAGAGTGCCATGAATGGCCCGTTTGTAAGAGGAACATGACGAAATGTAATTCTAAGTAGCTTTTAATATAAACACAGATGTAATAGATAGACTAGAAACTGTGTTAGAATAATAATGTCGAGACGTAGTACTATTTGGCCAAAACCTCGGCATGAAAAGTAGCGATGGGCGGGTTGACGCTATTCATTCTGCAGTCCTTTCTTGGTAGATTTACAACCAAATTGCACCAATTACACACGACGACATATCAAGCTATACATTTCCAGTTTTGACTGACCTCGCATTGTAAAGCCTTTTCGTACATTGAGATGTCAGCTTATACTGGAAATGTATGCTTGATAATTCTGTCGTCGTGCCTACCTATTTCACGTTTCACAGCCCGCAATTTCAAAGTTTTGTTCTAAAGAGGATTCAGTTATACCGACAGTGCTTCTGAATTGGATATATTAAGCAGCAGGGTAATTGCGTAACACACTGTCAGTAGCAATGGGTTTCATTTTGACAGTTCAACAACTTTCGTTGCGTTATTTACGTTGTTGAGCAGACACTTTTGTCGAACATATGGATCAATGGATTAGCAATATGCTTCAAAATTATTCAAATTGAGATGAATAGTGTGTTACACAATTTGGGTGCAGTTCTATGACACTTCTGTATTAAGACATTGAGTATCTTTTAGGCTTTCAGACTCACTAAATAAAGGGAAGGTCCTTTCGGAGAAGGTTAAGGTAGTGTCGAAGCTATTCTTCTAATGAGGAAGGAATCCAAGATAAAACAATGTAACCGACTATGTACCGGCGCAATGACCGAACAGGACAGACGATTGACTTCACAGCGAATGCTCTATTAGTCCATTAACCTTCTTTGTCCCACAACTGTTTTTATTTTTCCTATGTTAAGCAAAACATTACGTCAAAATTGAAGCAATTTCCACGGAGCTCACACGGTTAAAGGGATTGCGATGATTAATGTTCAACTGGCGTAACAGTCGTGACGAATTAAATGGAACATCTTACGGCGCGCCTACTCATCTAAGCCTATTATAATTTTATTTATTGTTCAAGTTTAATTTACTAATAAATGTATAGGTACATAATACGCAAACCATACCCATGTGACGTGTCGCTAACATTCTGTGGTTCTTCTTACAAAGATGACGTAATGCTTGCGAATGATAATAATAGGGAATTATGTTTTGAAACCAATTTCCTGGTTTGAGGAAATAACCAATGGTGTACTGGCCGTGACCGATACTGATATTGTACAGCAGTGATAGACACTGCACTAGTTATAACGATAATCATTGTTTTTAGGTATACATAGATACGTCACTCAAGTTTCATAGTACTTTCATGTATTTTTTTCTTAAATTGGTCAATTAAAACGTTGCACGTAATTGTTGTAAATTGAGGCACGCTGCGATGGTTAGGACCGTTAAACAAAGGAAAGACCTTCCTGCGACTCTCACAAATTCGTAATTGTAGTGCTAGAGAAACTCACAACAAACTGTACATAATTGCTGATGCAAAAACAACCGTCATCATCATCAACATGACAGTAACACACGCCACTGAACTGGATCGTGGGAGAGAAACGGGATCCTTTGAATAGCGCCATCAGCGGCTGAGGAAACGAATACGCACCAGCTATTTAGCCACTGCCACAATGGCGATCATTAAGATGTTTCCACACGCTCGTATGCGTAGTGCAATTGTTTCGAAATCGAGAGTATTTTACCTCAGCTCGTTGTCAGAGCGCATGGGAACTGTTTGAGTAACAAAGTGATCGGTTTCGATACCGTTTTAAGCATTACCGGAAAATAACAAGGTCGCTGCGTAGGTAGTAGGTACCTATCACTCGCTTTTCCATTGATAGTAAATGCCTTGGCTTCAGCAATGTCTGAATCAAACTTAGCAGGTCAACGTTCTCTTAAGGCGGACGTCGAAAATGTCGCTCATTTATACTGCTTAATCTCAATACTCATAATGATGGCCTCTCTCTCTAGTCTTAAATTACATGTTTTACTATACGAAGGGAAGACGAGACGATAGATTTTTTAAATTATCTTTTAACTAACTATACAAGGTGGCTGGCCATCGATGCACAACCACCATGCATGCATGTTACCATGGATTTAGTGCATGAAACTGAACCCCATTGCGTCGAAATATTCCTTCGGCTATTAAAAAAAATGCTGTTCAGTACGTTTTGACCGCGTAGGTATTGCAAGTATCTATGAAAAGGCAGAGAGATGCGTTTGAGGCGAGGGATGTGTTTGTTAAGGACCAATAGAATCACTTCATTTATACCTAACCTCGCTCGGCGCAGTTCTAGTGGAAACGGCTCGGCGGAGCGAGGTTTTTGTACGTTCTAAACAAAGGAAGGATGTGTGCTAGGGATGTGTTGCGAGGGATGTGCGCTAGGGACGGACGCGAGCGAAAAAATATCAGTCACTAGACGATGTTTGTCAGAGGTAGATGTATGGCATCTGTAAAGAGCCCGCTACACATCCCCGCGCCACACATTTGCACACTGTTTCGAGCTTAGCAACGCATCCTCGCACTACACATTTGCACACCGTTCATCGCTAGCACATTTCTGGTGGAAACACTCAAACCGTTTCACAGCCTCGCTACGCTTTTCGCATTGTGACGAGCATAAATAGCTTAGCAACCATATTAAAGAAATCGAATCGCAACCCGTGAAATACTTATTATTGAGTAGTTCCCGTGGCCATCTGTGGTCTTCATCGTCATCAGTTCCACTTCACCAAATGGTGCTTTCCGACAGCAAATGCACGAGTTACTATAAAAATACCCAAACTGCTACAGGTGTGCCTATAATATTTGAAGAGTTCCTTCGATTTCTCCAGGATCCCATCATGAGATCCTCACCTGATGAAAATGGGAGCTGGAAACCTTTCAAACGATTTTTTTTTTTTAATCGGACTAGCTGTCTTCGAGTAACCGGGGAGCATACATAGAAAAAAAAATATTCCGAAAAATTGAGAACCTCCTCCTTTTTTTGAAGTCAGTTAAAAAGTTTGGTAGAATGTGCCCTTAGAGGAAGAGACAAAGTCTCAGCTCACACAAATTTTTCCCGTTTCCCGGGAACAAACAGCTCATGGACAATTATTTAATTCTGCGTAAGCGCTCACTAAGGTCGACAGCCCCGTTGTTCTTAATGTATGAGTTTTTTAGACATGATGTGTTTTCTCAGAGATAAATTATTTTGATTGATGAATGTTTTACTTCTACTACGCATCATAGTAGCAGCAGTAGGCTCAATTCCTATAGCCAAGAGTTTGTCTAAAACTACTTGAAACGATATAATTATGTTGATTCGTTGATATATATTTTTTTAATAAACTCGAATAAGTAGATACCTACTTAAGAACGTGGGAGGAAACCTACGTTCGTAAGATTCGTAGTATAATATCCAGCGGCCCAAGACGTTCACCCACGCCACATAGGATACAATCGCTGTGCAGGTGGGTTGCGAAGTGGAACGCACTTTTTCGCAAAAACGTAATCCGAGTCATGCCAATAATTTCGCAACAGTGAATTTACTTCACATAGAGAACATAACATAAGTAATTTGACTTTGAGAAAATGCGATTTTCTTTTATCTTGAAAGTTAAAAGTGAAAGACGATATCTGCATTGTAGTCGACCAGTGTGTGCATGTGTAGTTACTGTCATTACAACGGTAGGTATACTTTCTCATCTCCATGTGTGTGAAATCGCACACAACCTTTGGTGCTGCGTGCCCACGGAACAGCTATTCCGTGTGCGTGCCTATGTTCGTTCATACTGGTTTTCCTATTGTTATCTGATACCTCGTTAGTCTAGTGGTCGCAAGCGGTACTGCTGAGCATAAGGTCTTAGGTTCGATTCCCAGGTCGGGCAAAGTGTTATTGGATTTTTGTGTCTGTATTTCCTAAGTAGCAGTCCAGAGTAATTGTACCCGCTTTATGGCAATAGTCTCGCCTATTACATAAACCTAACTGGCTAAACGTGGATGTAGAACAGACGCCAGCACGTCAAGCTACTACAATCTATTAAATTTCTTTAACACCTTCAACGCCACGGAATAAAATGATAAATTTCCATTCAGGCCATGTCGGACAATGTTGGGCGACACCAGTATGTTCCGTTCGGTCCGTTGGGGACAATGTTGTCCGACAGTCAGACATATGTCTAAACGTCTCTTCTGAGCCGTCGGTCAAGAATACAAGGCAATATTGTACGCAGCATGACCTGCGCGACCTCCTAGAACAGTGTAATCACATCAGCACTCTACAAAAAATATATGTTAGAAAGTTATAATCATACGCAGCAGGCCATGGGGGATAATGTTGGGCGACATGAGTTATCTTCACATTTATAAAGATTTTCGCGGTTTTGTCAATGTTTTGTAATTTATCAATGCATATTTAATGATATCATTACATAGTATAAAACAAAGTCGCTTCCCTGTCTGTCTGTCCCTATATATGCTTATATCTTTAAAACTACGCAACGGATTTTGATGCGGTGTTTTTTAATAGATAGAGTGATTCAAGAGGAAGGTTTATATGTATAATACATGCATAATATAGTAGAGAAACACTGATAATTTTAGAGGTTTCTAATGTGATGTAAATAAACACATTTTTTGCGCTTACATTGTAAACGCTGGCTGAACCCGTCGAGATAGATCAAAATAATGTACTACAGTATTGTACACCTTAAAAAGGTCTACAAAAAAGTCCACGATGGTATATGTCTATCTCTTAGGGATAACCCACAATAACCATTTTTTATCCTATACTTTTTACGAGAAATAATGGCACTAAAATTATCAGTGTTTCTCCATTGCACCCGTGCGAAGCCAGGGCGGGTCGCTAGTTATTAATAAAACAGAAAGTCGATTGTTTGTCAATTTTAAATGTTTTGTGTGGCTTATAGGGAAAGTTAAGTGTCACCCAGCAATGTCCGACATGGCGTTGAACGTGTTAATAGATTTTCAACTTCATCGCTAAAGCGGTTTAAGGTTGATTGAGAAAATTTGACAGTTTCGGGTAGCTTGATGTGCTGGCGTCTATACATTACACGATTAGGGGAAGTACGTCCAAAATGACACACCGGGCTTTTTTCGAAATTGGTGGGCTACAATGCTGCAGTTGTAAGTGCATAACATCACGTGACGACGGCTATGTTGGCATATCTGTCAAGTTTTTTAGCGCCATTGACTCAGTCACGCCGGTATAACTGCAGTGCGATTCTGTAACCATCTCACCGTGAAAACTTAGGTGAAGTGAGCTGTCAGTGTCATACCATCTGATACTAGGGATTGACCAAGCATACATTTACAATCTTAATCGAGATTTTAATAAAAAAAACATGCTAATTAATAAAAAAAAAATGATATTCTAAGTTTCCGTTTTGCTATTTTATTTTAAAACCTTACAAAATAATGTTTTACAACTAAAATATTAGTTTTGAAATTATATAAAATGATCAATAGAATTAGCATAAAAAATATTATGAAAATCTCGTTTATGATTGTTAATGTTTGCTTGGTAAATCCCTAGCACCAATGGGGTGACACTGACAGCTCACTCCACACAAGTTTTCACGGTGAGATTTTTACAGAATCGACATGCTGGCACGAATGCGTGTTGTGCGCGTAAAAGTTTTTTGTTTTGATGGATTTCGTCTTGTTTTTGGCCAGTTTTACGTGGTTTTTATTACATATTTTGATGCAAATTGAAGTAGTGTGCACAGGATTACCTAGTTCAGGCACAAAAAAAAAAAAAAATGGTGAACTTGACATAGATTTAAGAAAAACTGTATTTAGCGTTAGTCCTTATATTATTGAATAAATTTTATTATTATTATTATTATTATTATAGTATAAAACAAAGTCGCTTCCCTGTCTGTCTGTCCCTATATATGCTTAGATCTTTAAAACTGCACAACGGATTTTGATGCGGTTTTAATTTTTTTTAATAGATAGAGTGATTCAAGAGGAAGGTTTATATGTATAATACATGCATAATATAGTAGAGCAACACTGATAATTTTAGAGGTTTCTAATGTGATGTGTAATGTGATGTGTAAATAAACACATTTTTTTGCGCTTACATTGTAAACGCTGGCTGAACCCGTCGAGATAGATCAAAATAATGTAATACAGTATTGTACACCTTAAAAAGGTCTACAAAAAAGTCCGCGATGGTATATGTCTATCTCTTAGGGATAACCCACAATAACCATTTTTATCCTATACTTTTTACGAGAAATAATGGCTCTAAAATTATCAGTGTTTCTCCATTGCACCCGTGCGAAGCCGGGGCGGGTCGCTAGTACTGAATAATTTATAAGAACGAATATAAATATCTAGTGTTTATCTTTATAGAAATTATGACTGAAGTAGTTATTGTATTGATAACGTACATTCGGGGCAAAACGACATAACTATCAATAATGGCTCAGACGATAATGATCCCAAAAAGCAGCCAGGAGAAGGAAAAAGACAGATAGAGAAGACTCGTTAACATGACGCCTCGGATGTAGAAGATTTTCCAGCTGCGTCGAACGGTCCATGATGATGATTGCGCATGCATTAACTGTAACGATAACGACCTCTTTTCCCGTTCCAAGCCTGGCTACGGTGCGACATTGTTGTCTTTGAGCTCATACAAATCATATATTATGTGCTGATGTACTCAAGAATACTAAAAGCTTCGTCCGTAAGATATGTACTTCATTATTTTCGTGTTTAATATGTATTTAATTTTGTCCGTACTACATGGACAAAATGAATTTCCTTAGAGGTTGTGATTAATTTAAATTATACAACGTGTAACGTTAAATGCGCAAAACCTGAAAATAGTTTGATCAGAATAACGAGCAGAATTAATTGAACCACTGTTTATTATAAATCACATTTTTTTAAAAAATCTTCGTTAAAAACGTTACCGTGTCTATTTATTAATAGGTCAAGCAAGCCAATGTCAGCGCGGCGCAGCGGCCCGGTGACTGTTCCTCCCTCGGTAAAGCGTCGTCGCAGACGCAAGAAACGATCAGAATGGCCAGTAAAACTAAAACAGCACATAAAACCTTTAAAAAAATTTTAATGACTTATTTTCTCTCTGAAATAGGTCAATTGAATTAAAATTCAGTTGGGGTGTCTGAGGTTTTGCGCATTCAACGTTACACGTTGTATATGGTTCCTATTCAGCTACAAGTTTACATTAGTTAAAACTAATGAACCAAAAATTATTGTTAAAACTAAAAACTGATTGTAACTAAGTATGTTGTTAATTAAAATAATATGATTAAAAAACAAAACGGTATGTCATTTTGGACGTACTTCCCCTACTACCTACTGACAAACAGCGTCAATTAAACTAGCGTGGTGGTGCGTCCTCCTGCTCTCCTGATGCTCTTTACAAATCCCCCTGCTATGTTTTAGGTCTTAATACTTTGCACCAGTCTCAAGTTTAATATCTACCTAACATGCCAGTGTCAGCCCTGTGTCTACTAGTAAAAATAATCACCCTTGCAATGGTGCAAGAGTAGTGATTAGATAGGTACTCGGATTACTATTTTACATAGTCCACTAAGCGACACCTAAAATGGCGACACAGTCCACTTAAAAGGGGAGTGTCATACTTGGGAATCACGGATTGCGCTGATTTTTATATACATATGTTGTAGGGTTGCCTCCCCTCAATAACTGGGTAAAATGGTAAGACGCACTTCGCTTTCATTTTAGAGAAAAATGAATTTAAAGTTAAAGTCCACTCGACTCATTTTTTTTTGTTCCAAATTTATTTATTTATTTTTAATAAATAATTTCTTATTGTAATTCATAAATGTGTGCAACGATACAATATATATAAAAATCACCGGAATCCGTGATTCCCAAGTTTGATACTCCCCTTTTTAGGGTTCCGTACCCAAAGGGTAAAAAGGAACCCTATTACTCCCGCTCCGCTGTCCATCGGTCCGTCCGTCTGTCACCAGGCTGTATCTCATGAACCGTGATAGTTAGACAGTTGAAATTTTCACAGATGATATTGTATTTCTGTTGCCGCTATAACAACAAATACTAAAAAACAGAATAAAATAAATATTTAAGGGGGCTCCCATACAACAGACATGATTTTTTTTTTGCCGTTTTTATAGATAATGGTACGGAACCCTTTGTGCGCGAATCCGACTCGCGCTTGGCCGGTTTTTAGATAATCTTATTATAATGGTGTGATTATTAAAGAAGATTTTTTTTTTACTCAATATTCAATATTTATTTTCATACTTGCGAATTCGAAAAAAAATACTCCTACCTACAGTAACAGATAGGATATTACTTTCAAAATTTCTGAAACTGAGGAGGCGTCAAAATTTGGCATTAGGGCCCTAATAAAAAATCTCAATCACCAATTTCCGTTACACAAAAATAGAAACGATCTCTATTGAAATCTCTACTTGATCAATGAATGGTTATCACAATATTTAATCATGCTAAAATTACAGGTATCTGCAGCGCAATAAAGCGATTACCATTCACTATCGTATTAAATAAGCAATCTTATCATGGTAATTCGTATTTATGATGCACGAATGTGTTTGATTGAATGAAAATATGATATTGGCAAGTGGCGCGGCTCACATATGGTAGGTACTCCGCAGAGACAGCGATAACGGTGACGATAAACGAGCGCGTTTTTCATTAACGGATCGACGAGTTTCCATGAATGGGTGGCGTTGAATGGAAAACGCTTGGTTTGCCCCATTCATAGCGCGCCGCCGCCGCCCGCCCCTCACTAGCGTTGTTGTTGAATCCGAGATAACTAAGTACGGTGAAACAAGGCGCGACGCTCGACGCCCGCCGCCGCCATCGCGTCGCGCCGCTCTCATTTGTTTCTAGTAAGAATCTTGCTAATCATTATTCGCATAAACAACTTGGCTACGTCACTAATATGAGTATATACAACGCTGAAGTTGATCTCCGTTCGTTCCACGGATACTAAACTATCGCTTGAACCATACCTGTCTAGCATAAACATTGATTAGCTCCCCATTTCTGGTTCCATGTACAACGGGCGTAGTACATGGAATCAGAATTGGGTTAAAATTTACACTCTAAACAGTATGTTCGGCGAGACGATTCAACCTAGATTTGCGTTTTGTAATCATAGTAGAGATTAAAAATTTAATGCCTAGCAAATAAATTATAAACAATGCAATCACGATTTGTAAACGCGCTAGGTAATTTACTTTTTTCTTAAAATATGTCTAAAAACGACGTAATTTCTCGTTATTACTTCAATCGGCAATATTTAGGTAATTTACGACGAGGGAGCTTTTTTTTAGGAAGAGGGAAGTTCCTAATGCCTGGAATTAATCAATCACACCTATTTTTGAGTTAGCTGCGAAGGGCACCTAATAATAACAATCACTATCGGTCAAATATGTTTAGGTGTATGTATCATCAACCGGCCAGTGCTTATCGTGTTTGTTACAAACAAATTGTATTATTTAACGCCTTCTATTACACAAGTAGGTATCAACACGATATCGCCACTTGTAAATAAACATAACACCGAAGAATTGCTACTCGCCCTTCCGTCGGGCAGGCGACAAGCAGCACAGTGAAATACACTGCTAATCAGAAACCTCTGTTTACCCAAGAAATAAGACACGATACGTATGTACTTAGGTACGTGCGTGACTCACATTCACATGTTAATGTAGTCTTGTACAAAAACAACGTTTATATTACACCGTCGAGACGCCCGCGCTGAGACTCGAGACGAACTTCTAAGAGTGAAAACGATGCTTTATGTCGACAGGCCTCAAAAGGCGCAGGTAACCTTCCTGAGTCATACCACAAATAAAATAATAATAGGATTCAATTAGCAGTTGCCCTTTCGGGTCCGGCTAAGTGTTGGTATGAACAAAGGTGTTCGATGGCGCACGAGTAGATAAGACGCAGGCGCAACGGAAGTTGCCATAAGTAAAGTATAGTATAAGGTGGTCACATTATCGCCTGTTCTAGACTACAGAGACGAGAGCGCCTGTGAGGACCGAGGACCGAAACCAGGGCGCATGTGAGGACCAAGGACCGAGACGAGACGCCGTCGCCCACAGCGATAAACAAGGCAATCTATTAAGTACGGAACTAATTAAGACATTCCATAAAGGCGATATTTTAATAGATTCATAGAAAAATAAAGAATGCTTCTAGTTAGGTCTCAAATGCTTGGCACTTTCCAACATAAATTGTAATGTAACAAACAAATTGCACTTTACAAAGTAATCCTAATTATTTTTCTATAATAAAATAGTAACGAAGTCAGAACTGTACATTGAATATTTTTGATAAAAAGTAATTGCTACGAGGTGTGGGAACGAGTCTGATGCCAAAAATTTAGTTTGTACAATTTTTTTCTGTTTGTCTAGGAGTGTGTATGGAATGCTGCAAAAATGGCTGAACGGATTTGGATGAAATTTAGAACACAGATAATTTATAAACTGGATAACATATGGGCTACTTTTAATCCCGGTAGTACAGACACACATCAAGCCACCCGAAACTGTCAAATATTCCCAGTCAACTTTGAACCTTATGCTTTAACGATAAAGTTCAATATCTATTAAAGAAATGTAACAGATTGTGGTAGCTTGATGTGCTGGCGTCTTCTGTACGTTTCCGTGGGATATTTTCCGAAATCCAAGCGAGCGAAGCCGCGGGCCAAAGCTAGTCCTAATTATTTTCGATAGTTAAAGGTGTTTAATTTTTAATCTATCCTAAAAATAAGTTTCAAGTGTATTTAGATTGTATGATGCATAGAGATGGGCTACTGTGTGTACCTAAATAATAAAATAAATAAAAGAACTTTTATATTTATACAGTTTTAGGGTTCCAAGCAGTGAGAAAGTAACAATATTTTTGCCATCATCACGCTAAGAAGAAGAAGAAGTAAGAAAGAAGAAAGTAGGATATAAGAGCCAAGTGTTAAAATGTGCTTCACAAATATGTACATACAGAAAAATAAAAATAAAAAATAAATGAAAGTTTATAATTACTGTGTCTACAAGATACCAACACATTAATTCTGGAACTTAAATACGTAAACCAAGAAATACGAAAATATTAATATAACAAAGCAACATAGAGGCGAAAACGTCGGCGGGTCGCGCCCCGGAAGGCATACTGCACCCTTATCGTGGCAGACACACTTCGTGTTATCGTAGATTTATGCGCCCGCGCCGCCACCACGCCGGCACAAATCAAACATATCATAGATTTCTATACCTACATATGGAAATGCATTACTTAGCTCACGTCATCCGATTGTGCAGATTGTGCAGTGTATATAAGGCACCTACGTATGCACTGTGTCAAAATCACAATTGTTATGCTCATGGCCATTTACTTTACAAATAAAATTTGTTGCTTTTTCATGGGCTATATGGGACTCATTGTTTTTTACCTTTCAGATAGTACTTAAAATGTCTCTCTGCCTAGTGGACTTTGCTAATTTTTTGTGCCAAACAAATTTAAAAACTATATACACTTTTCATGTTATTTTGGCCATCGGCATGCTAAAATGAAAAAGTGCACTTTAGTACTCAATAACAATTTATCCAATTTTCTTAATTCATGTATTTTCTCTGCATACAAATATTAGTCTACTTGAGTACTAAACTTGCTCAATGGAACTTTTACATTAAGAAACTATTAATATTTGATAAACAATATATTAATTGAAGCAGTGTATTGTGTAATGAACTTAGGGCAAAATGATTGAAGTGAAAAAATAGGAAAAGATGGGTTAGTTTTTCTTATTTTTTAGAGTAAAATACATAATATTTAACCGGATGAAATCCCTAATTATATGTAGACACCGTATTCATCTAAACATTTTGCACACAAATAAGGTTCAAAGGCCGACTTAATGCCCATTACTATTTATTAAAATTAAACAAAAAACATATATAATATGGAATATGCTAGACTTCAAAACAGATCTATAATTAGAGTCAGTGGAGATGTGAACATATCATAACCTAATCTGCTATCAACACTATCTGATGAATTGAGACTTTTGTAAAATAAAATACTTAATCATGTTTTTTTATGTATTGGTCAATAACAGATAATAAAATAATCAAAATGAAAAATAAACAGAAGCAAAACCAAAACATTATATACATAATGGATGAGTACATAATGCGAATGAATATGTGTAGAAACACTCATTGTACAAAGTAGTAAAACAATCTCCATACTAAAATCTTGACTGCAACACAATTATTGAAAAGTGCAAGTATCTTTCGCCAAAGAAAGCAATCAGGTGGGGAGTTCCAGTATCAAGTTCATCTCATAATGAATAAAATTATGAGAGTACACAGCAATATCTAATCTTATATGATCTAGGCACGATATTCATTGTATTCACGGCAATTCATCAAATTCATTCATAAAGTTTGCGTGAACTGTCAAAACAGTACAGGACGATAACAAAGAACTACACTTCTGAATAAATGTGAAAGAGATCACATCCATTGCATGATGTGCACTTGAAACTATCACGTAATTTACTCCTGTGGAGATATTCATTCACATCTGGCTCAGAAAATTAAAGAGTTCTTTGGTACCACCTGTTCACCACAATGACAACAATATTTTTCTTACAACACGGCAGGCGTTAAATAAAGAATATTTAATTATAAAATTATTTTAGAACACTTACTAGACGTAAACAGTAAAGAAAGCTGGCAAAACAATACGTACCGATCTTTATTTTCAATCTTTCTTCAACTCGCACTTTACGCATATCGTCCGCCATGTTAAATCCATAACTGTTTATCTCTTTCATCCGCTGTTATCTCTTTCGGAACGAGCCCGTTCGGCCGGCTTGTCCCGCCACTTCCGGAGTGTCGTAATGGTCTACTTGAGCCTGTTTTCGAATTAGCTGGGTAATTGAAATCCATACACAAAGTTCACTCTATGAATCCACATTTTCGACGATGTTTTGAATATACATTTATTACACACAGTAAACCGAATGAATTCACGCTTGCATTGCGCATGTGCTCAATACATACATGCACTGAGCACTCTTCTATCAATGAATGAACGCACTTAGTCCAACTTCATAGTCCTTTTCTTGTTTTCTATGTAATTTTGTTACTAAACACTTATCTCACATTTCGAATAACAGATTCTATACAACACAACATGATCATGAAAATGTTTTGAAAACTTCATTTCTCAATGAATAAAAACTATGAATGGGCAATTACGTCACGTCAAGACATTCAACGTTGCGCCTGCGCGGCCACGGGTGAATTCGTTCCAACTTCGAACACCATCGCCTCGTTCGCTGCTCTCGGCCCTAACTTCGAGAGAGAGAAAGAAATATGTTTATATCTCGCTTTTCTGTGCGGGATGCATAGATTATAAAGATTTCAGGATAATTTATAAGATGGCAACTTTGTCAACAAGAGAAAAAGAGCGTATACAATTTTAAGCTAGGTACAGACTTTAATAGATTTTGTATTCACCAGCGAGTACAAAACAAAGTAACATATTAAGTGATACGAAATCTGCTGCAGATTTGTCGCTAGCGATTTCATATCATAGAAGTAGAACTACTAGATTTACCATGATCTTTCCAATTATACTGGACTGTCATACTGATACAAAATCTGTATAATTTGTCATCATTGTATTCTGTTTATAAGCAGATTGCCCTGTATAATGGGATACAATTATAAGAATTTGAATTAAAAGTAAATTTCTGGTTGCTAAGTAGTAGTTAGCGGCAGATTTTGCTAAAAACCCGTAGTTTACCAAACTCCCATTATTTTAAAACTTTATAGTGATGTCTCGTCGTTTTATTTCATACTTGGTGTAGAATTTTGACTTATAAAAATGGATCCTGGATTTAATCGAAACTTTTAACACATAACATAACACCACGCGGTCACGCTTGTAATCCCCGAAGGGTTGGGCAGAGAAACATTTTACATGGCAATATTCTCAAAGTGTCAGATAACTACATGTCACCCGAACTATATAAAAGTGTCAGGGTAGCCAAGCAGGCTATTGTATTTGTTTACAAGTACATAAACCAATAAAAAACAAGTGCAAAATTGTTTAAACACTATCATCTGCCTGCCTAGCCTTTTCACAACTACGTTGGGGTCGGCTTCCAGTCTAACCAGATGCAGCTGACCAGTATTTTACAGGGAGCGACTGTCTATATATAAAAATGTCTAAACAATATGATAAATATCAGAAACGAGATGCTTACGATAAAAAACAACGGTGTATACTTGCGGCAACGACCTTTATAGGTGTAAAATATATACAATCAAAAACATATATAATATACTAATATTAGATTGTTTTATTTATATATTTGATTTGATTATCTTATTTCAAAAGTTCATGTTCACCTTAAACGCAGATTTTTTTCAATTAATGGTTTATTTGCATAATTATAATGGAATTAAATCTGAAAGCTCGACATAGGTGGTAGCACTGTTGCCCGACCACAAACCTCCATTGTTTGTGTTTTTACTTTTGTGTCCAATGATATTATTACTTATAACATCATTGATTGTGTCGATAACATATAAAACGAAAACTATAAATATGTATGTCACTTGGAGTGTAACATTTATGTTATTAAAGGCAAGCTAAGGAAAAGGGAAATGTCTACCACTATTAAAAAAAAAGCAACTTTAGTGGAAAAGTAAATAAAATATGTATGTACATTTTATAATTTATAGATGTGTGTTGTTGACTGTAAGTTCTTTTTTGATGAAGACTGGAGGCGTACGAAAGGAAAAAACTGATTGAAGTTGAAAACGAATTCGAGCATGATCGTCCTGACTGAAAATCTTCAAAGAAATTAGCACTTATTTAGTGTGAAAATATAAACACTCACACACCTTCACTATAATTTTTTAAATAATACATCACAAATGCCTGTAGGTAATGAAAACAGAGTTAGTTCTCTTGGGAGTACCGCCTTTAAAAGAATTTCTCCCATAAGTCTTCAGGTTTAAAAAGGGTAGCACATAGTCTCGATTAAATATTTATTGATGATTTTAATAATTATAATTTTATTCTGGAAATTCTTATTTGTTACGCTCGCGAATCATATCCGCTACGGTGTCGCGAAATCTAAAGATCGGTAACAATTAGAGATGGGCATATATCCGGTAAAATCCCAGACTTAAATACCCATTTATACCCATTTTTACCTTCCCAATTTTAATTTATATCGGGTAAAAATAAAATCAGTTTAATTTAAACTAATTATTGTATTTTTTGGGTTCCGTACCTCAAAAAGAAAAAACGGAACCCTTATAGGATCACTTGGTTGTCTGTCTGTCTGTCAGTCTGTCAAGATCCTTTTTCTCAGTAACACGTGGAGGTATCAAGCTGAAATTAATATCAAATACATAGGCCTATCCTAGCTCAATATCAGGTTGGCACAAAAGTACTAACTTAGAAGCTAGATTTTTTTAGAGCTCCAAGGGACCATAGGCTTATTTATTTGATATTAATTTCAGCTTGATACCTCCACGTGTTACAGAGAAAAAGGGTCTTGATAGACTGACAGACAGACAGACAAACAAGTGATCCTATAAGGGTTCCGTTTTTTCTTTTGAGGTACGGAACCCTAAAAATACAATAATGAGTTTAAATTAAACTGATTTTATTTTTACCTGATATAAATTAAAATTGGGAAGGTAAAAATGGGTATAAATGGGTATTTACCCATAGTCTGGGATTTTACCGGGTATATGCCCATCTCTAGTAACAATAGAAAAAGTAATGTCTCATTAGTGACAGTTGAGTTATTAAGTTAATCAACATTCAGCATGGCACTGACCTACAAAAAAACGTAAAATTTCGCGGGCTACCTAGTGCATCCCCCTGTACCCAATATTTATAAAAAGCAAGTGCTGAATGTATGTATTTTTGCATTTCCAAACTCTTTATTCTCTATTTTATATTCTTAAGCTACTTATTAGAATTACTGTTCTGAAATTACTATATTACTTTTTTAATAACTAAGAACTCAGTACTCATGTCTACGCTAGGAGTATTTATGTATTCTGTGGTTTCTTGTTGTGGTGTTCAATCATTGAGATGGGATATAACAGGAGATGCCCTGTTATTCTATACACGGTTGTAGGTAGGTGCCAGAGCAGCCATCTTTGTCGCCAAGTTTCGTGGTAGTTCAGCTGTCAAATGGTTGTTTATTTTTTGTATTATTGATATTTGCGAGAAAATTACGAGGACTTTACCTTTAAAACTGCATGTAAATGTTGAAAAACAGCAATTCAACATGCCTGTGTGTTGTATTGTGAAGTGTGGTGCAAGGAAGAATGAAAATCAACCTGAACTTTCTTTGCACAGGTTAGTAGCCGGTTTTCATGCAATAACACATACAATAATAGACATTCGATGATATAATTGTAACGCGATCATGAATTTATGGCTAAAGTATTGATATTTGGGTGAATTTCCGTATAACAGACCTTTTTATTATTTTGTTAATTCATTCGTTTGTTTACAATAATATGTCATAATAGAATAGTGTTGTACCGTTGCCTAATAGTTTCCGGAACTAGTTCCTCCGCTGGAACGATATCGGTATATTCTGCTATGTTAACATAAATAGTCCTGCGTCTTATTAGCTCCGATTGACCTTGCTAGGTCCGGCCCGTGGTTCACAGCACCAAAATCAAAATATTTTCTTTCACATAAACCTACATGGGCACTTATGAAACGTCAGAAGCTAGATGCACGGTTCCAAATGGTGATTTCCTATGCAGAAGAACCAGCGAGAAACTCCACGGTTACTCTTTTAAAAACAATTGGCTTTTACAATGTCTTCTATTTTTTTAAGTACTTGGTACTTGTTGACAGGCCTACACTGTCCTCCCCTACCTATTAACATTGTAAAAGACAATTATTTTGAGTAACCGTGGAGTTTCTTGCCGACTCTTCTCCATAGAAACCACCAATTGGAACCGTGCACATAGCTTCGGACGTTTCCTATTGATTTTAGTTTCATATGCTAATATAATATAGCTGTAACCAAAATTATTTATTGATAAAAATACTTGCACTTTTTATTGGTTTCCTAAAAAGGAAGGACTAAAGAAAAAGTGGTTAGAGGCTATTGGTGAAGAAAATATTAATCCCCGACATAAAGAATGGTACCTCTGTTCACTTCACTTTGAAGAAAGCTGTTTCAATAGAACACTTGATGTAATGAGATTACATGATAACTCTGTTCCCACAGCATTTTTGGTAAATGTGTATTAAAATGATTGATTAATAATAGCCTGGCCGTTTGGCCTGAAATAAATAAATAGATATATATTAATTACATAATATATAAAAATAATAATAAATAAATAAATCATATTCCACAACTTTCACACAACGCCATCTAGTCCCAAACTAAGCAGAGCTTGTGCTATGAGTACTAAGACAGCTGATAAACATACATATATATTTCTAAATACATACATATTATAAGGTATAATAGGTATAATAATAAAGGTATAATATGCGAAAGCACCTGTTTTTGGGCATATGGATACATATCTCTTCACGCTGTTTTCCTTCACTTTAATACGTAAACGTGATGCAATTAAAAGGTGTTTTTTAATTATGTGCCGAAAAAACACTTGGCATTAATTTTATTTTCAGGGAAGAAAGTTGATTGCGATAATTTGACAGTTTCGGGTAGCTTGATGTGCTGGTGTCTGTACATATCGATAAATAGTTCATATGAGTCTTTTACGCATAACAAAAGATTAGAAATAAAGTATTTTCGCATACTGTATTTTTATGCAAAATTATAAAGTATGTTTATCGAAAATAAACTAGGATACGTTACTATAAAGCAGGCAACCTTAGTTAGAACGGACTATAAGTTAGTATACTATATTATGATCCAAACGTGATAACTAGTACGACTCGTATTTAGTATCGATACTCGTTATAGTAACACCAATGTTCCTTGATTGATACAACCCTAGCAATGGCAGCCATTTTTTGAGACAATATGAGTTGTAGGTAGGCACCCTTTTTTCGTAGGTATTTCCAGTTCATATATATATGTCAATGTGTTCAATGCCAATGTTGTTGATGCTGTCAAATATGACAAGTGTCAGTCAGTCAGGTAGTCGATATTTATTTACATTGGAATTTTGAAAAATGTATTTTCAATGTTTATTGGAGGCTTCTTATATTGTAAGATTTTACTAAAAATAGTACTGTAGTAGCAGTTATTGTAAGTGTGCTTACAGATATTCCTTAAAAATGAATGACACTTACACACATGTAGACAGCAATATATTTTACGTTACTGAAAATATTATGGGTCCTTGCGATCAGAGTGCTGAATATGAACAATTGCTGAATGATTTTAATTCTATCTATGATGAAAATTGCAGTTGCCAAGATATTTGTTCCGACGCAACATGTAAGTGCCTTCAAAAATCTTGTGGTGATAACTATATTGCCTACCAGAAAGATGGTCAGTTGCAGTACAAACTGAAATCTAACTCTAAATTATATCCAATTTTAGAGTGCAATGATAGTTGTCGTTGTTCAATTGAGTGTGGAAATAGAGTTGTGCAGAAAGGACCTGTGGAAGGGCTAGAGATCAGGCATTGTGACAAAGGATTTGGTCTTTTTGCATTATGTTCCATTCCTTCTGGGACATTTGTATGTGAATACGCAGGAGAAATAATAACTCCAAACCAGGCTTCCATAAGACATGATAATAATAAGATGCAGGGAAAAAACAATTATATATTTTATCTAAGAGAACTGTCTGGCAGCCACCCTGTAGTTACGATTGTTGATCCAAGCGTGTTTGGTAATATTGGAAGATATATAAATCATAGTTGTGAGCCTAATTGTCAAATTTTGCCAGTCAGGTGTGGGTGTCCTATCCCAAAGTTGGCAATATTTGCCTGTGGGGACATTTTACCTAATGAGGAAGTGACATTTCATTATGGTTCAAGTGATAACAGTAATCCTGTGACTGCGACTGATCTGACTAGGTGTTTGTGTAAAGCTAAGAGTTGCAGTGGGTTCATGCCTTTTCAGAAGTATTAACATTTATCAGTGTTATTGTGGTTGGATGTTTAACCCTTTGTGTGCCGGAATGTCAATGTGAGACACAATGGGTTTTTAATTGTTTCTGTAATTATGGCATTCAACCAGTAAACTTTCCCTGTTACAAGTTTTCTTCAATTGTCTTCTGTTACAATTAAGCACAAATAACAATTAAAAAAAATTGGAGCGCAGGTTCTTTTGGTTTGTTAGTTTTATGATTGGTATGTTAAAACATGTTGTTCTTTTAATGATGCATATTTATTAAAAACAGTACCCTCCTTCTGGGGCAATTGGGTAAAAAAGGAGCAAAAGGAAAACTGACATTACCAGATGCTTGCTCAGAGACAAAAACATTATTGAACTAATATGTATTATAATAACTAGTCATTAAATCAAAATACTGGTATTCGCCTGCATCGGGTTAGACTGGAAGCCGACCCCAATATAGCTGGGAAAAGACTAGGCAGATAATTCAAAATAGTACAATAAAAATAAATCCATTGAAATTGAATTTGATTTTTTATTTTTTTGCTTGCTTGTGCTGTTCCACTCTTGGCTTTCCTTTATTGTAACTATTTCTTGAGATCCCACATATCTCCCTTTCAGATATCAAGAACTCAATCCAGTTAAAATAGAATTAACAAGGATTATACTTCACCTTAGGGACGGACAGGGGACACGCTACGTAGCCTGCGAAATTCAATTTTTCTCTCGTTTCTTGCAATTTGCAGGTGAGTGCCATGTTGATTAAATCTGATTCGCGAGCGTAACAATTTTGAATTTCGCGTGGTACCCCGGCGCTTCCCCCTTTAATAAATTGTATATTAAGCACTCCAGCAGGGTAATTGCGTAACACACTATCAGTAGCAATGGGCTTCATTTTGACAGTTCAACATCATTCATTGCGTTATGTATGTTGTTGAGCAGACACTTTTTCGAACATATGGAGCAATATGCTTCAAAATGGTTGAAATTGAGAGTAATAGTGTGTTACGAAATTAAATCGAATACCAAATACATGGTTGCAAATTTTAATGCACAACTTGCAAATACATACAAACAGTGCAAGTTAAATAAAAGCTTGTAAAAAGAACTAATTTTTGGGATGCATGAAGAAGCCTCCTCGTGTAGCGCAGTTTGTTCCGCCAGTTGCTTACCTGAACCGAGCGCTCGGCGCATCCTGGACAGTCACACCCAACACCTTATTTGACTGGCCAATCCTTACCTTACGGGGGTAGGGCTAATGCCCGTCTGGTTTGCGACCACCCCCCCATCGGAGTCCGGCGTCCCGGCGTCAAGCAGCCTGCTGTGTTTCGTCTATGCGTGAGAGTTCCAGTGCCCTAAGGTCTATCCACACATACCAGGGCCGCGCCCTGCGCGTGGACAGACCGTGCTCCGACAGGGGCTCAAAAAAATATTGGTGTATATTTTATATGACCTCGTTCACACACGTCCGTGTCCGGGCCGGCGACGGAGCTTCAGTGTCTGCCTTGTGTGTACCACGGCCCTGTCAATTCCCGGACATGATATGTGTATATAGAACTTTAGGCATCTTCTGGGCGCGCTAGTTCCATTATAGACCTCATCCATCGCTTTCCATCAGGTATGATTGAGGTCAAGAGCGCGCCCATTCAACAATAAAAAAAAATACAAAAAGAACTCCAGGGCACACCAAAGAAGAATTGGGTCGTAGGCACATTATTGGTCGAAACTGCCCCGTTGGGCAAGCGTGACTGCAACATCGTAACGAGTAACACCTTGACCGACCTGGAGGTCGGGCAAGGGGTGTTACTAAGTTTTTTATTAGGAATTTCTCAATGGCAGCCCAGAATTGGATGTCGGGGATATGATGTGAGGCCCTCGTGCTTCCGACAGCACGTAAAGCCCGTTGGTCCTATGCATCGTATTGCCTTCCCATCGGACTATAAGAGTGAGGGGAGTGGGAGGGAGTGCACCTGTGTTTGGACACATGCTTGTGCACTATGATTTCTCCTGCTTATTTGGGTAGTCTCCGTTGAGATTTGCTCCTGCCGTTCTCTTCGATGCATGCTTGCTTGCATCGCTCCCCTGGTCTTCTATACACTCTTGTTCTTCCGTCGTTCTTATATACCTTAAATCTTGATTCATCTGAGAACATAACTCTTGACCAATCTTCAATACTCCAATTTAAGTGGTTCCGGGCACATGTTAATCTCGAAATACGATGCCCACGCCCACGCTCCAATTTAGGGCCGTTTGCAGGTCCTAATGGTTTACATTGAACGCCGTGGTGGTCATCGGTGAGCGACAGCAATTATTTTGTTAATTCTTTGGATAGTACTCGTAATAAGGGCGCTTTCAATTTAGACGGTTGGTGCCGGACTGCTGCAGTCCGGGTATCGTACTGCGCACGGGCGGTTATGATTTTTCATACAAAATGTCTCGACGCAAGGTCGTGCGAGAGCAGTGCGGCGCACGTCCGTTGTATATACTACCTGCCTTAGTCGTTGTTCGCTAGTGCGGCGAACGTATCGTGTTTCTTCAACGTTAATAAGGACGTTTTCGTGCAAACCTACCTAATTATGGACGATTTAAATACAGATCTTTAATGGCTCTGTTTAAGAGTAGCAATAAATACTTATTAAAATACTAAAAGTGTTTATGTTACTTACCTTAACGTTATCACAAGTCTCTCTTCGGCGGATATAGTATTTTTGAATTTAGTTTCTTGACGTTGAATTCCATTTTTAACTAAGTCATATAATTCAAACAATAATTAATTAATTGGAACATTCTCTAGACATTCTAAAATAGTTCAAAAAATCAGCTGAGTTTTCTTTTAATCTTGGGTAAAGTGTATAAAAATCACCAGTTTTATATGTTAAAGAAAACATTGGCGATGCTCTAGTACGGCGTCGTTTATGTTTCTTCCGAAGCAAGAGAACTAACAATAACACTTCCTCGTCAGAGTCCATGGCACCGACTGAAGTCTGGTTTCGATGGAAATCGCTAAAATTCGATTGGACTCCAGTCGCGTATCTCTTCAAATAAGACGATTCACGTCGCACTGCTGTCGTCCGGCAGCAGTACGGCTCACGGTCGTAATAATACTTCTGCAACAACCGTGCGGCAGCCAATGAGCCAATAAAATATATCAAAATCGCGAATTGTTGTCAGCCCATATGGAAAGTATAGTGGTTCAATGTGTTAAATTTGCTTCAACAAGTCGTCGCCTTACAGTCCATGCACTTAGGTTACTTCCTCCGAGGCGTCGGAACTGATATATAAGTACAGCAACTAAGAAGTTTTATTTTTTCATCTATTTAGAACATTATCGTTTAGTTTTATTTTTTCATCTATGAGGAACATTTATCTGTCCATTAAACACAATTTATTTCATTAAGCTGGCATTCTTAGTTTCCGAGACTTTCAGGTATCTTTGACGCCGTCTGGTGAAAAGGGTGTGACTACAGAGATTACGACTAATAGAGAAGTATGGAAGAAATAGACTTGTTGCGCCGACCCCAAATAAATTTGGATACGGACAGGAGTATGATGATGATGATGATGAACTATGTCGCCATCTATGGACATCTACGACATTAAGTAAACACCAGAGGCATTGCAGGTGCGTTGCTATCCCTGAGATGTCTTGTATGATACCCATAAGCGTGCTTACAAATGCTTCTTCATCCCACAGGGTTGTGCTAAAGAAGCTTTCGAGCAGACTTTAAAATACGAGTTACGTATGCTGTAACCCAACACATGAGCTGTGTTGAGGCAAAGACGCGAATGTGTAGTGTTTGTACGTAAAGATATTTACGAACGCTTTTTCATGCCAACACTTGTAACGGCAAACCGATGGTAAGTAGGACAGCGCAGTGGTCAGGTATATTGTTGAGTCAGTCACAAACGATATGGAAGACTGGCCTGGAGTATGACGCACTAGGTGCCCTCATAATCAATGGAGTTAATAATTATAAGGTTGAACAAATGAAATTGGCGTTTTCTATGGAAAAAGCAAAACTTGATATTTTTTCCTTGGAATAATTGTCCAAATTCCGTAAAAACTGATCAAATCCTTCGAGCTGTTTCTGCAGCGCTGGTGCCACGGTGGAAGTCGTATTCGTAAAAAAACGCGATATTTTAAGTTTTCCATATTGTAAACAGAAAAATATCATTAATTTCATCAACGTCAAGAAGGATTCCAAGGACATCGCTGGTAACTTGTCGGCTAGGTTTAGTTGGAAAATGCACCTTAACACCACATTTTCAGCCAAGGAAGTCGGCACTCCTACAACCACAATCCGAGTTTTTCGCTTGCTGGGTTCGTCGGCTGTACGTTCCAATGTAGAGCTGCACCCTAATTGCGTAACACACTATTCATCTCAATTTGAATCATATTGCTAATCCATTGCTCCATGTGTTCGAAAAATGTGCCTGTTCAATAACGCAATGAATTTTGTTTAACTGTCAAAATGAAACCCATTGCTACTGATAGTGTGATACGCAATTGCCCTGCTGGACTGCTTCAGATTATCAGCGTCATTTTCGATTCGTTTCGGTACTGACAATTAGGGTTCCGTAGTCAACAATGAACCCTTATATTTTCGCCACGTCCGTCTGTCCGACCGTCCGTCCGTCCGTCCGCAGCTTAGCTCACAGACTCTTATTACTAGAAAGCTATAATTTGGCATAGAAATACTTACCTCCGCTAGACGTAAAGTGGGGATGTTTCTTTTTCTCGTCTACCCCATGGTGCGGGGTATCGTTGGATAAGTCTTTCAAAAATATTACGGGTTTGTGAAAACAATTCTTCGATTCAGGGATCCTTTTGTGAAATACTAAGCTTTGAAGTGCTAATTTTTGTTGGAGTCAAGTGTCCAACACACAATGTTAAGTTTGTTTTTGGGATAAATTCATTCCAACTACGGAACCCTTCATTGTGCGTGGTCCGACACGCACTTGGGCGGTTTTTTTATTTAAATTTTGTCATTGGAATAAATGGCATATGGGTGTACCGTGTACTATTGGGTCGAACGAAATCGTCCGATCCCTTTTTTACCATATCGGCAAAAGAAGCATTTCCTGCAGAACCAGAGTTCCCTATCGTCTGCTTGAGCTCCGAAATATGATCCGAAAGGTCGCGCTTTTTTTGAAGAGCATCAACCGCGATATACGCCTGCATGGCTTTCTGCTTGAGCGATTGCAGATATAGGACTGCTATTTGTGAGGTTCCATACCCTACTTTACGCGTCATAGAGTAGAAATATTCATTTTTTGCTCCGAGTTGAGTTTGCCATCTGCGGCAATGAAGCAAACTTCGTTTAAGTGCTGTTCGATGCCTGATATCCATTTTTGAATTTCGGTCGTTGAAACAACAGCAACCGTGACCGAGTTGAGGGGCAGCAGCGCTATTCTGTAAAAATCTCACCGTGAGAGGTTAGGTGAAGTGAGCGGGGATTGAGCTTTGTCATTCCCTAATAGTAGGGATTGGCACTATTAAGTGCTCACTTCACTCATGATTTCACGGTAAGATTTTTACAGAATCGACCGGCTGTTATGCATTTTGTTTTATTACAAGTTAACTATTGCGTGTCCATCATTAACAAAACTACACACTAAGCAGAAGCGTGTAATCGACTATGGTGACGTGGGCTACTTTGACTTGAATGCGGTTTTGCTGGATAGACTCGACAGATTGCTCAACAATCGTATCCGGTTCATATTCAATCTCAGGAAATATGACCATATGTCGAGTTACAGGTCTGAGCTCAAATGGATGTCCATTCGCCAAAGAAGAAGTTTGTGCGCTTTGACCACGCTTTTCTCCCTTCTAAATTCTCCCGCTCTGCCTTCCTATCTCGTGTCTCACTTCCAATATCTATGTTCTTTTCATGCTAAGAATCTGCGTTCTTCTAACAACCTTCTCCTTCCTACTCGGTCTTCCTTTCATATTCAGTCCATTCTTCTTTGGAATGCTCTTCCTCTTGATATCAGGACGGCCACTAGTCGGTATGCATTTAAGCGGAAATTTCAGAGTTATTTTCAAAATAAATAGCGTACAGTCATCTCAAAACCTTTCTTCCTTGAATTTGTATATATTTATATATTATAGTAAATCGTAATTATGTGTTTATAACCTATTTATGCATTTGTCTAGTTTTTAGGTTTCCGTACCTAAAGGGTAAAAAGGAACCCTATTACTCCCGCTCCGCTGTCCATCGGTCCGTCCGTCTGTCACCAGGCTGTATCTCATGAACCGTGATAGTTAGACAGTTGAAATTTTCACAGATGATGTATTTCTGTTGCCGCTATAACAACAAATACTAAAAAACAGAATAAAATAAATATTTAAGGGGGCTCCCATACAACAGACATGATTTTTTTTGCCGTTTTTATAGATAATGGTACGGAACCCTTCGTGCGCAAATCCTGATCGCGCTTGGACGGTTTTTTTATTTTTATCATTGTCCTCTCAACCAAAGCACCTGCCATCTAATCTCTTCACCACCCTTGGTTGACTGGTAGAGAATGCCTTAGGCATTCAGTCCGCCTTTGTAACTTTTGTGCGAAAAGTTTAAAGAAATAAATAAATAACTGTTGGGATGGAGAAGCATTTGTAAACACGCCACCCATACGGATACGTACTCTTCAAACCAGAACATAGCATCATAGTAACGCTGTATGTATGGTTATGGTCTCCTAATGGTTATTATTTCCCGAACCACAAAGATCTTTATTATTGCAGAAAAAACTGTGATTAATTTATCTAAAGATTAAATGATGTCATTTCTCAGAAACTATAGATTAAGAATCGCTTAGAAGTCGACATACAAATCAGTACTGGACCGCGCTTTGTACGGTCGTTATTTAAGTACGTAAACAACGGGTTTTTTTTTTCGCTCTAGCGATTTCATATCATAATTATATTTGTTATTTATGTCGGTTCGGTTTATCAACTTTTCCTCATGCTGGGAATTACGTTCAAAACATTTTTGATACCCAGAAGTAAGAAATAATCATTCATTGTAATTGACTTTTGGTATTAGGTACTGTCTAGTTGGTGTAATGGTCGTCAGCGCGACTGCTGGGCAGGAGGTCCAGCAGTGCGATTCTGTAACAATCTCACGTGAAAGCTTGGGCGAAGTGAGCGTGCAGTGAGCTGTCATTCGCTAGGGATTAACACTATTAAGTGCTCACTTCACTTATGATTTCACGGTGAGATTTCTACAGAAACGACCGGCTGTTAAGGAAGAAGTTTATGTATTAACAATTTTCAAGAATCATGGTATCAGTTATCTCAAAATTTTACTATGGCATGAACCGCACCAATTATAGTGAAGACATCTTCTATCTAACGAAGTACAAGATTTTTTAAATATTTAGAGGTGCCGAAGAAACATTCGATGGTGCCGGCAAAGGTCGAATTTGCAAATTGAATTGAAATATTTAAAATTTGTGTGATAATCGATTTAATTGACTGTCTTATGCCATCCCACTACTTTCTAACCTCCCAGCAATACGTTAGGCCCATAACTATGGTCCCCGCCAATATTTTTTTCCTTCCAATTATCGTTTGATAATGCCGAAAAAGATAGAATTAATACAAAATAATATGAATATGAATATGAATATGAAAATAATTTAATACCTGAACATGATTGCTGTTGGTTACTTAAAGGTTTTGTTCGAAATGGGCACCTCTGAGTCTTATTCTTACTCTGTGCCCTTACTCTTCTTTTAACTTCTGACTTGGTAACTTTTGGAGTAAAATTATTTCTTTAGGGTTTTCTACTGCATGCTGCTGCTGTGATTTTTTGCCTTACTGAAGGCAGTGCTGTCGAATATACAAGGCTTTTCATATGACCCCAAACATAAAAATTTAGAGGAGTAAGGTCAGGTGAATGTTCACTTATCGTGACCAGCGAGTAGACCGTGAGTCATGTTAAAAACTTACCATTTCAGATCTTCAGACCTGGATGGCTAACGTGTGATGGATTGCTGGGAGTTAGAAAGTAGTGGGATGGCATAAACCAGTTAATTAATTCGACTGTCACACAATTTTTAAATATTACAACAATTTGCAAATTCGAACTTCGCCAGCATTATCGACTGTTTCTTCGGCACCTCTAAATATTTTTTTTAACTTTTTTGCGTCGTTAGATAACTGATTAAAGAAAGATGTCTTCCCCGTATATTTTGCGCTTCATGGCTTAGTAAAATTTTATCAAACATTTCAATGAAACCAAATTTTCTAAAACATCAAACAGTTAAAAGTTAAAGGAAGAAGTTTATTAAGAATTTTCTAAACTCATATACGTAAATGAATTTTGATACCAGCCGGTCGATTCTGTAAAAATCTCACCGTGAGAACTTAGGTGAAGTGTTTTAACTGTTTGATGTTTTAGAAAATTTCGTTTCATCGATAGGTTTGCTAAAGTATAATGTAGCTAAAATAGTAACAATGAAGGCCATTCAATTTGAGAGATTAGAGAAAAATAATATTTAGTGACGCGGGAAATTTTCAAAAATACATAAAAATTGGGTATTCTTGAATGCCATGAATTTTCACTTAGACTTTATGGGATGCTTCATTGTTAAAATGGAAGGAATACGACTAGTTACAAGTCACCCTATACAGCGTGTAACGGAAGGGGGGTATCAACCCTGAAGGAGGTGAATGTGCTCATGAAACTCAACAACTTTCCCCAAAGAACATAGGTCGAAATATGAAAAAAAAATTTGGCCCTCCCTTACAAAACTGACTGCTGACACTACTGACTACTGACAGCTGATTGATTTACTATGGGAGGGCCAATTTTTTTTTTCATATTTCGACCTTTGTTCTTTGGGGAAAGTTGTTGAGTTTCATGAGCACATTCACCTCCTTCAGGGTTGATACCCCCCTTCCGTTACACGCTGTATACAGAGGCAGATATATAGGTACTAAAAAAATTGTAATTAAAAACCGCGAATTTAATGCGTGTAAAAGTACCAAGTCGCATTTCAATAAATCAAAAAATGTATGCTTTCGCACATATTCTAAGGTACGTAATGATCTATCTCGTGATAATAAACACGTAACATTTTTTTTAAAGACCATACTATATTAGTTTGTTTGTTTGACTGGGGTTCCACAGGTGTGGATTGCTTAGAGCATCAAGTAGTTTTAATCTGGCACTGCTGGTAGGTATGCGGCTACAATGGAGTGGTGGTGACCATCTTACTATATATCAGCAGGTAATTGTGTAACAAACTATCAGTAGCAATGGCTTTCATTTTGACAGTTTAACAACAGTCATTGCGTTATTTACGTTACTGAGCAGACACACTTTTCGAACATATGGAGCAATGGATTAGCAATATGCTTCAAAATGACTCAAATAGAGAGTAATAGTGTGTTACGCAATTAGAATGCAGGTCGAGGGCCTCCTGCTTCATTGCCACTTGCCCTAGTCAGGTGCAGTGGTAGCCCAAGAGTTATTTGCCTCAAAGGCTAAGCCCGATAGCACTCTCTCCTTCGAACAAAAACGCGACAAGCGACATTTTTTGTGAATTGTTTTGTCCAAACTTATGAAGGGTAAATTATCCCTCTCCAGGAGTAGGTACCCCCGGGGTGTTCAGCTCACCATTATTTTGAACTTAGATAAAATCAGCTCGTAAACGTATCTAGGGTACGCCTCACTTTCTGATAGCTTCTTGGTTTGAATGAAACGCTTTCGACAAATCCACGCATTGTGAGAACATCACAACATTTCGTGTTAGCGTTCACATTCTAATGTGTCCTGAATGTTGCTGTTAATCCACTACATGAGATTGCCTTAATCGCTTCTAAAATGACATCCACAGTTCGCAGGAAGTGATGCGGTTGACTATTCTCAGTCAAGGCCAGGCAGGAATAATAAATGATTCAACTATATTTTCTATTGCAGTTGTTGTATCATCCTATTATGCATGAAGTTGAGTTTCATAAGAAGACCATTAAAGTTGTTTCTGTTTGTTTTAGCCGATCACTTGGGATCAAAAACCTGATATCCGGGATCGAAATTGAAGCAAACAGTTTGAGAATAGTTGTCCGATTGACCCGAAGATTCACGAATACGTCGCGGGCTCGCGGGAAGCCCGCGACTCGGCGGTCAACACAGATATGTGCACAATATGTTGTGTACTTAAGCCGTTCGCGAGCGGCGTCCTATCGAGTTTAGCGGCGGACGACGACGAGCACGCACGCCACTCGCGCTCCAGTCTCCAGTGACGATAGACCCATTGCTGAGGGTGAACGTGGAACGTGCCAGAGCTTGAGGGACAATTGGTGCAATCATCTCGTTGAGCGTAAACAAACGAGTAAGTATGGTCTGCCTTTATGTAACAACGTAGCGGCTGAGTAGCTGCCGGTGTTTGAAAGTATCATTGTTTTAATGTTATTTGTGAGTTTATGTAGGTAAACGATTGATTCCGCGATTAACAGTTTTATAACTGTCCAAGTGGGGACCGGTCCCCGACATGGACTACGCATAGGTAATCATTTCGGGTTTATATACATAGTTGGTAGCACGATTTATATTTGTATGATATTCTAACAATCCATTAATTAAGTGCCTTCAGCACACTCTTACACTTTAACTGAGGTGGAATTTTATGAAATTACCTAATCTAATAAATCTCTGCTTGATGTGCAACTTTTTAATTTGATTTTGTTGGGCGTCCAAAGAAACGAAACCACGGATTTTTTGTAGAAACTTCCTATCCTAATTGATTTCTGCCAACGGGCATTTCTTTACCTGCCTATGTTGTATAATAAATATTATGTGACCATTGACCATATTGCACCTACAGTGCAAAAACGTCACTTATGTAATATTTCAGGAGAAGCGTTTGAAAATTCGACATCCTAGTTCTTCTTGACTAAAGAAATTAACTGATAATATTTAAACTACAACTTTGAACTTCATATTAAAGTTAAAGCGAACATTTCACAATTTTGTAATAAAATAATATTAGTTAAAATTTACAACCTTCCCAAATTGCATAAGTGACGTTTTAGTGCGATATATGTAGATGTTACTTCCACAAATTTACAGGTACATATATGGGCTATTAGATGTGTGTACGTTTGTATTTAGCTGTTAGTAAATTCTTAACTCGTTTCTGATGGAGCCAGTGGATGTCAAACATCAAAGAATTTTTACCGATTTCTGTTTATTGGTCTCGTTATGTGCACGAAACGCTTTAGTTTCGCGTTGTAATTATCCTAGGGTGTTGCAATCAATTTTATAACTCGGAATTGGTGCTAGTTTTGCAAGATATCCTAAAAATTGTTATTGTCATGAATGTGTTTCACTAATGCATAGAATGATTGATAACTCCATGTCAACCTAAATCTACCGTTCCGGTTGCCGGCTTTTGACAGATTCTGCCTCGAGGTTCAATCACAGCAAGGCGAATAGGTACCACACGGAATTCGCGCCGGCATTAAAGATTTTCTATATTATAATGTCAAATTATGTCACAACTGGAGACCTTTGCACTGGATCTTTGCCAAACATTGTTATCATGGCAAAATTCTCCTTCAACCCCTTACATTGTATCAACTGGTCTGGTGGCAGTTTTGCTTTAGCAGCGGACGTTGATGTGATTTTTACAAACACTAGCTGTTGCCCGGCAATTTGTTTATGTGTATTTTTTTTTTAATACTAACATCCAGGACAAAACTTACCTAAGTATGTACTCCTCCAGGCCTGGCTACCTTATGTCTTTCATTACGATCGGTCCAGTGGTTTAGCGGGAAAAGGAAACAGACCAACAGTTGCTTTCGCATTTATAACATGGAATATTAGGTACGATGTGCTGTCTATGGCCAAGTTATTAATGCAACAGCAATGACTAATTTAAGCCATTTTTGTATCCGCGCATCGTAACAACACCCAAGTTGCCGAATTTCACGCAATTCGAGTCAAACAACTTTGTTCAACAGTGTCAATAAAATAGCTTTAATTTGCATTTATCGGTAGGTACTATCATTTTGGGGATAGGTAGAGAGTTAATTAATCTACCTACTTATTTAAAATTATTTTTTTTCTACTTCGAGATAAAATAACAACTGGAGATGGATGCAAGGTCGAGGTCTCTAGATGACGCTATGTCATGTGATGTAATCATGTATGCCTTTTGTATTTGTAGGTAACCCGTATTGACCTACGGTTGTAGGCAAATAAATGCCTCTGAGTAATCGGGAGCCTACAGTACGTCTGATCATTAATCTCTATCTAAGTCTCGACACTCGACATACTGGATTGTCCATTTTCCCTAATCCCAACAACATAACACAATATCAGTTTAGTAATTTTGTTCATAGACTAGCGAAATGATGTTCTAGAGTTAGCTCACCTTCGCACTGTTCCCGGTTGTCTGTAGCTCGTCTAGAACCTGTTCCATGTTTGACCTCCTTGCTTTACCGCTTTGCAAAAAGTTATTTATAGCCAGAGGATAATAGCAATATTTTTGTTTTGCACATCTTGTTAGTTGATATGTGCCGTATCCAAACCAGTCTGCAGATTGATTTCATCATCGTTAATATTGCTCGCTTCATCTCTAGATAGAACATTGATTTTTATAGTTGTCAATCAGATATTATTAATATTGATTTGTTACACAATATAACATTTATGATCAAAACCGGAGTAGGTACCGTTAAGGTTAACGACTGCGTCCAATGTGACTTGACTATTTATTACTGCAAGGAGCCTAACTGGTAACTGGCGTCAGTTCTATGTGCATATTGTGCCACAAGCCACAGTTATCCAAGTATTACCCATGCTTTCCCATATTTGTTGGCAAACCAAAAATGCATTAGGTTTGTCGTACACTCACCGGCACGGAAACTTGGCCACATGTAAATATCACGATATTTCCCATTTAAATGTATTTTTGACACTGAAACAAGGGTAGATGCACTCAGTAAGTGTTTCTTATGCTTTTAGAACTTGAAATTGAAAACGTCACTACACCAATAAGTTTATTTATTAAATTGGGCACTTTTGCAGAAACAAAGAATTATACGCTATCAATTTTAAAACACTATAGTAGATATAATTTAAAGTCCACCATTTTGAATACCTTCCTACCCAGGATTTTATAACTACTATTACCTAGCTCTGGTGGAAAGCCTACAATTCCTAGGTTTATTGCATGTGTTTTGCAATGGCCATTCCTTGGGCGACAGACATGCAAAGTTAAATAAGATTTTTTTTAGTTTGTTTTTTGTAGATAAACAAATGAGCGGTCGTGATATCGACATCATTCATCATATAAGATTTTTAAAAAATCTGTATCTCGGTATCCTTTCAGTCTCCTTGAGAGATACATAGTTTTTATATAACAGGAAAACAATACATTTAAATTCTTAGAATCTGTTCACACTTAGTTAAGTTCAGACATTGTGATATTGATGGGCACGATATGCTATTTTTATTGAAGGGTTTGGGAAAACCGTGATTTATTTTAATGACGTCATCATTCGTTGGTTACCTACTTCATTCACTTTTCCTTATTTTTTTATTCTCTTCTCACTGACAACAGCTGACAATACTTTACAGTGTATGTTTCTACCTGATATACCTATCTGTTTGTCGAATTTTATATAGAATTCCATATTTACTTGACCTTCACCCACGACTGGGTATTATCATTAGAGTTCGTATGACACTGGACATGACACAGTTTTATCTATCATACTCAAATAAAACTGTTTGTCCTTCGAAGAAGTGTTGTTTTTGACGAAAGTTAACATAATGATACCTAATTGTATTACTTATACCAATAACTGAATGCAAATAACAGTTTGGTTTCCTGTTGTACTGATTAGGTGTTGCAAAACTTTGAAAACAAACTTAACATTTCGTTTTATCTGTACATAACAGCTCACTTACTTAGAAATAAACTGTTATTGTTTGTGTAAGGGTTCACTAGAAGTCAGCTAATTAGATTAATACAATACTAATTACGTAGATTATACCTACTAATAAGTACCTAAGTACCTAATTAATAATTATCACTCCTAATGGATGCTTTCGATACCTAAATATATTGACTCATTAGTCAATTTATGACTGATGTTTTTTCCGAGTTATACACTACTAGCGACCCGCCCCGGCTTCGCACGGGTGCAATGCTGATACTAAATAATATAAAATTAAAAATACAGTACTAATAATTGTTATTTTCCTCGCACCGGTACCGCCCGCCGCCGCAGACGCTATGTACATATGTACCTGCATTTTAAATCTGTAATATCTTCGAAAATATTCATTTAAATTACATGCTGTAAAGGACCATAATAATCTATATGAAATGCACAATGTTTTTAAGGTACTTAATTGGATAAGGATTAATGCTGTATTGCCTAAAATTGCTTCTTAAATAAGCCATTATTTCTCGTAAAATTTAAGGATAAAAAATGGTTATTCTGGGTTATCCCTAAGAGATAGACATATACCCTCGCGGACTTTTTTGTAGACCTTTTTGAGGTCTACAATACTGTAGTACATTATTTTGATCTATCTTGAAGGGTTCAGCCAGCGTTTACAATGTAAGCGCAAAAAAAGTGTTTATTTACGACATCACATTAGAAACCTCTAAAATTAGCAGTGTTTCTCTACTATATTATGCATGTATTATACATATAAACCTTCCTCTTGAATCACTCTATCTATTAAAAAAAACCGCATCAAAATCCGTTGCGTAGTTTTAAAGATCTACGCATATATAGGGACAGACAGACAGGGAAGCGACTTTGTTTTATACTATGTAGTGATTATCGAAGGAGCTTCTTAGTTTTTTATTTGTTTACCTAGGTAAACAAATAAAAATGTCTCTGACTGCGAACATCGATACTTACGATACTTTTAGCATTAGATCTGTAATTTACGATTTACGTCTGATGCTGCGAAATATTGATGTTGTATGTTTGTTCCGCAGGGAAGCATCATGAGCCGCTTGATAGCGGTGTTGGGGTGCCTCTGCGCATTGGCTGCGCTGGCGCACTCGGCCGCGGTGCCCACACAGGACACCATGGTCGTCGCCAAGTCTGACGATACTGTGAGTATTTATGAGCCTTATTTTTTAGGTATAAAGTACTTACTTGTTCTTGAACTTGGATCCACGCCAGACACAATGGCTTTTTAATTGTTTCTGTATAATTACGGCATTCTACCGGTTAATGGTGTATTTGTGCTTCTGCGGTAGCCCTGAAGAATTTTGAAGTAGGCCTTCCTCCATTCCCTCTTGGGCTGACTTTCAACCAGGACTGCATATGGCACATTCCTGGTAGAAAAGCAGCATTAAGATCTATTTCCTAGTCTAAAGGTTTGAAGTACCTAGTCAGCAGTGCGTGAACGATACGTCACAACCGTGATGCAACCTTTCAGGCACTAAAGACTAGGTTACCTAACTATTATAAGGCAAGGCTATTGTTTATTCGCTTCACAAAACTAAGCGAACTGAACAAGATTCAAAATTAATGTTATTATTTACGGTGATAACAGTATTGATAAATAGAACATTTTCTATGAAAACTTCATAGATATTGTTCTAACAGAATCGAGTCGTAACGTCGCGTCGCGCCTGTCTGCGGGAACCTACTAATACGCTTTCGTGACATCATTTTCTCCGAATGACGACAATACAGTATACCTAGTTACATCTGTTTTAACTAGTATTTTATATCATACAGATCGCGACTACTACACCGTCCGTAGCAGACATAACAACAGAAGAGTCGAGTCCGCCAATCAAACTGACGGAGATGGACGTGGTGTCCGATGTGTCGCTCCGGTATGCGCACACGACAGTGGTCGCCAAAGTGCGCAACCCCGCCAAGAAGGCGCAGGAAGCTAACTTCAGGGTGCTGCTGCCTGAGACTGCCTTCATCAGCGGATTTGTCATGTAAGAAAGAGAAAGAATATAAAAATGATTTAACCCAGGTCTAAGCACACAATAAAAGAACTCAGAAATCCAAGCACTGAAGTAAAGGTAACATACTAACAAGCAATCGCTTTCATTTTGACAGGTCAACAAATTCATGGCGTTCAAAAAAATGTCTGCTGAGTAAATTAGTTACATTTTTTTTTTTTCAAACATGTAGCAATGGATTTGCAATGTCCTTCAAAATGATTGTGATTGGTGTTAACTGTTACGCAATTAGGTTGTTGTTTTGTTTCAATTTTTAGTGACCAAAATATGACTGAGTTCTCCGTGCCTCTAAATTAAAACTAATTAACTTTGGTACCCCACTCCAATATTTATATAAATGCTCTATTTTACAGGACACTCGATGGCAAATCCTACAAGGCTTACGTGAAGGAAAAGGAAGAGGCTAAGCAAATTTATCAGAATGCTGTCAACCAGGGAATTGGTGCTGCTCATATTTCTGCCAAGTAAGTACCTACTTACACTTACCTATGCAGTGCATTTTGCCTTACCTACATGGTAAATGTGGTAGCCCGCCCACGGTCGGTAGGAAAATCACGAGCTTTTGCATCAATCGCGTACTGTTAAGTATGTACAGACGCCAGCACATCAAGCTACCCGAAACTGTCAGATTTTCCCAATCAACTTTGAACCTTATACTTTAGCGATAAAGTTGAAAATCTATTAAAGAAATCTGACAGATTGTAGTAGCTTGATGTGCTGGCGTCTGTACATACGTCTTAATCTTTATTCTGCTAAGAAACGAAAACTTACAGTAAGGATTAAGTATTTACTTGCACCAAAAATTGCTTAGAACTGACCATCCATAGCATGAATTTTCTCGAAATCGAAATACACCACCTACGCTACATTTGTGACCAAATATTCGTAATTACCGCGATGTTTTGAACAGAACGATGTGAAAGAAAATTCAAATGGCGCGAAAACAAATCAATCACTAAATTCGAAACACAACTATACAAGCCAATATTTGAAATAAATTTGAATTTGAAATTCCTAACCAAACGTCAGATATTTGAGAACCATGTGGCCGGTTCGACAAACGCCAATTTCATATTTTATAAGGACCTAATACTTACACTTTTCTTATCTTGATGCACCCACAACCAAAGTAGCGACAAACGTATGCTTGCCGAAAATGGCACGAGACACTCACGGCCATATAAGCCACAAAATTGAAAGTGTTGTGTCTACTGTCTATTATATGTAAAGTAGTACATAATTATGTATACAGCTGAGCCGGCATGGGCCAATGTTTAAACTACCCATTGTTTAGAAACAATTAGCTTTTGTCAACAGCTTACTCGTGTGGAAAAGTTGTATGTATTTGAGTAGGTATATCTTAGAAGAACAAACTTTCCTTTGTCCAACACCTGAACTTCTAAACAGACGTGACTTGAAAGTTAACAAAAAAAAAAAAAGCATTTTTTCCTTCATTATATGTACTAAAAAATAGCACCTATAAAAGCTCCGTATTCACCGGGGAAACAAAGATGGCCATATACGTTTTGTTTCAGCAACATGTATTTGTGTTGCGAGAAACGTGTTGCTGGCTACATGGACAACATTGTAAAACCTTCGTTTTCATGGTAATCAAAATGTAACAACATTTGATGCGCAGGTTGTTTCTAAAATACCTACGGGACCTTCGATCAACAACACATCCAAGCGGCCGCGATCGCAAATAACTTGATTATAAACCTTTACTTTCAAATATAAATTTTATTATAGTTTGCAATATACAGGGTGGCTCATTCAGAGCGGTCAGTATGGGAAAGTCTGAAACTATAAGATATACGAAGATCTGTTCTTAGGAACCATGTCATCGATTTTAATAACAAGAAAAACTGCATTCATACATTTTAGAAAAACCTGTACTCAGCTCGGGAATCGAACCCGGTCGTTTTGAAAAAAAAAAAAACTAACACTATTTCTATTTAGATATCCATTGTGTAGGTCTTAAGCAGTAAATGTTTCTATGGAACATGATGTCTAAAATGAATAAAAGGCATTGTTTTCACATACTTTTATTTATTTTAGTTTTAGTTTTATTCAACAGTCGCCCGATTTAACGGCTCTAGACTATTTCTTGTGGGGTTATGTTAAGGATGAAGTGTACAAAACAAGCTATGACATCGTTGAAGACCTAAAAGCAGCCATAGAGTCAATTTTAACGCAAATTCACCACGTGAAGATACAAAATGCAATAGTAAGATCGTTACCTAAACGTGTTATATTGTATTGAAAAAAACGGTGGTCAATTCTAACACCTACTAAAATAAATAAAAGTATGTGAAAACAATGCCTTTTATTCATTTTAGACATCATGTTCCATAGAAACATTTACTGCTTAAGACCTACACAATCGATATCTAAATAGAAATAGTGTTAGTTTTTTTTTTCAAAACGACCGGGTTCGATTCCCGAGCTGAGTACAGGTTTTTAAAAATGTATGAATGCAGTTTTTCTTGTTATTAAAATCGATGACATGGTTCCTAAGAACAGATCTTCGTATATCTTATAGTTTCAGACTTTCCCATACTGACCGCTCTGAATGAGCCACGCTGTATATACTACTTTGATTGAAAATTAAACGTGTTTTTAAAATAAGAACAAAAATGTTTATGGTAAAGTAAACCAAAACATTATTTGAGATCTTATTTTTCGGGCCGTTTTTGATGCGCTCATCAGAAATGCAAAATGCTATTGTTGAAGTACGGGGCTCTAGAAAGAGACTGTCACATATGTATGAGTGAAGCATAGCGTTCTACAAGGCGTTTTCCTCCAAGATTCACAAAAAAAAAAAAATACAGCATGCCTTTTTTTACCAGGTCCAAATTTTTACAGGGTGTTCCACCCATGAATATAAATAACTTTCACTATGAAACCAACTCTGAGATCACAAAAAAAAATCAGTGGTTTCATACATTTTGGTCAAGCAGGTATTGAACGATTTCAGAGTTGGTCCCATAGTGAAAGTTGTTCATATTCATGAGTAGAACATACTGTAAAAATTTGGAGCCTGAAAAAAAAATCATCCAGTAATGGCCGGGTACTGAAAATTTCCTTTAACTTTTGTGGCGGCAGGAAATGTAACCCTATAGCAAGTTGCGATAATTTTAAGGCGCTGCGTTCGTCTCCCCGCGCGACACAGTCGTCTTCCTCCTGTCGTAGTGTACACGTTCAATTTGTATCAACGTATAGATACATATATGGTCATATTTCGAAATATATATCAGTGAATGTGGCATTTCTTTATTCATCTCCAACGGAATACCCTTTTCTGATTTCGAACAGTAATAGTATATTCCGACCCTAAAGTAACAACAGTGACTCATATAGTAACATTAACATCTAAAACTTTCAGAGCGCGCGACTCCAACCACTTCACAGTTTCCGTGAACGTGGAAGCTTCTTCCAACGCAGTCTTTAACCTGACGTACGAAGAGTTGTTGGTACGTCGCAACGGCGTGTACAACCACGCGATCAACCTACACCCCGGCGCGCTGGTGCCCAAGCTGACCGTCACCGTCAACATCAAGGAGACTGAGAAACTTGTGGAGCTGAGAGTGCCTGAGATCAGGACTGGAAACGAAATTGATGCTACTAAAGACGATGCTCGTGAGTTTATACTTTTTTTAAATATTTTTTTATATTAGGCTATGTTGTATGCTTATTTGCTTCCCCTTTTTCTTGCATATTTTTTTTTGTGCGATTTCTGGCCATGCTGGGCCCGCAAACATGAGTGCATCGTCGTCACACCACCTTTGCCGCGGTCTACCTCGACCGGTGTCCTTCCTTAGGAGTCCGTGAGTGACCATCTTTGCCCATCTCCCCGTGCGACGTGGACAGCCCACTCCCACTTCAGCCTGGCTGTTTTTTCTCCAACATCCGCAACTTGTGTTATAGAGCGCAGGGTGGTGTTTCTAACGTGATCTGCCGTGCGATTCTGTAACCATCTCACCGTGAAAACTTGGGTAAAGTGAACGTGGAGTGAGTCGTCAATAGTGTCAATCCCTAGCATCAGTATGACCCACAGCTCACTCTAAGCTCACTTCACCTTAGTTATCACGGTGAGATTTTTCCAGAATCGACCGGCTGTTCCTATTATGCTGCGCTCCATTGCCCATTGTTGAGTTTGGACGTTGTATACTCTTACCTTTTTTATGAAGCAGCATTTAACGAAATTTAACTATACATAGATTGCGGTCGATCGATCCAGTGTGGCGCATGGTAGAAGATTTATCGATATTTCGACTCCACCCAGCTTATTTTACTTTTTTATATAAATGACGTGTAATAGTGATTTCGATATTAGGATATCGGAATTGCTTATTAATAAAATTAGTTATTTATTTCATTCTGTAACAATAAAATAAATAGGTACTTATTTTAATTTCATCGATTTGTCGATATGCCGATTGACCGAAATCTTATTGCATTTTTGTCTCATTTTGACAATTGGCAATAAAAACCGATGTTACGTATTGTTGGTCTTCAAAATTCACAAGTAAATTGTAATTTGCAGAGAACTTGAAGGCATCAATCGTGCGAGCCCACGATGACCGCGAGGCGACCATCACGTTCACACCAGACCTGCAAGAACAGGAGAGACTCATTCAAATATACGCGGTAAGGAAACTGTATGATATGAATTACCGAGAAACATTTATATCCTGGGCCCAAATCTTAGGATACCTACAAATGACACTAGCAAACAAGCTTATTAATCTAAGTAAGTAGCAATGTCTTCCAAGTTCTGAATAGAATTCAATTATAAAAAATAATTAAGATAGTCTTAGTTCATAGATGGTAGTAAAAAGGCAATGTGAACCTAGGATGCAACAGCGAGCGAAGCGAGCTCGTGACTTGGGGCACCCCGACTCGGACAGGTTAGGTTCGAAGGGGATGACGGGGGCTAAAGTGAACGAGCAGAGCGAGCGAACGAGCCCCCGTCATCTCCTTCGTGTTAGGTTCCTTTAAACCCTGCAGACGGAAATAGGGGCCGTCGACCACGCCTTCAGTATCAATAAACTGTAGGCGAGTCGTCCATTAGCTACTTCATACATACTTGAAATATACAATATCTTAAAAAATCATTAGATTAATCGTTCGTTAGTGCGATTAATTTTAGTTTAATCAAAATTAAGTAACTAAAAATATGTGTTATGAACATATGAATCAATCGTAGTTGTCTCGAAAATAGTTAGAATAACTTTAGAAATTATATTACGTAACCGTAGCAGGGCCATCGACGCGCAAACCCATGAATTCAGCACATGAGACCCCAGCCTAGAAATGTTTAGTAGTTTACAGTTTATTATTAGGTATTCGTTTTTTATTAGGTTATTATTTTTAGAAAAGTGAAATACCTACGCGATCAAAATGTATGGAACAGCAGGATAATTAAAAAAAAAACACTAAATTAAAGCATTCACTGAATGCTAACAGTTTGCGCGACGATGTCGGGATACCACCCTGTACTAATCTCTATGATGTAATATAAAAAAAAAAAAAAAAAATAATTTCTATATTTTTTATGTCTGTAATCTATACAACGTGTAACGTTAAATGCGCAAAACCTGAAAACAGTTTGATCAGAATAACGAGCAGAATTAATTGAACCACTTTTTAATATAGGTCACATTTAAAAAAAAAAATCTTCATTAAAAACGTTGCCGTGTCTATTTATTAATAGGTCAAGCAACCCAATGTCAGCGCGGCGCAGTGGCCCGGTGGCGACTCCTCCCTCGATAAAGCGTCGTCGCAGACTTAAGAAACGATCAGAATGGCCAGTAAAACTAAAACAGCACATAACACCTTCACAATTTTTTTAATGACTTATTTTCTCTCTGAAATAGGTCAATTGAATTAAAAATCAGTTGGGGTGTCTGAGGTTTTGCGCATTTAACGTTACACGTTGTATGGTGTACATAATAAAAAGTATTCTATTCTATTCTACTTACAGCAAAAGTCCAAAGAGTCTGCCGCCAGCACCCACTCCTACTCGCCGTGGTCGTACTCTGAGCCCGAGGAGGTGGCCACCGAGGGAGTGCTCGGCCAGTTCGTGGTGCAGTACGATGTCGCGCGCCCGAAAGATGGCGAGATCCTGGTGAGTCTCCTTTTATCATCATCGTCATCCTATCCAATTTATTAATATTTATTAATATTAATACCCAATTTATTTATTTATGGTCGAAGCAATATGTTTTCTTCCAAGCATCATTAGAAGGTACCTATAGCCGTCAACAGTATTCAGTCAGTTGCAGTCGGCCCCTTTTACCGCCGTATTCTATGTTTCACTCAATCCCTTTCTTAGGTTTTCCTCTTGAGTCAACCATTACGATTCGCTCGATTAGGAGCCGTTTTCCAATTTTGCCTGTGCCAATATTATTGAGCAGTGGTGGTTCAGTGGTAACGGCCGCTACTTACGAGTTGTAGGTCGTAGGTTCGAACCCAGACACTTACTTTGTGTACAGTAGCCGGCACATAACTTGGCAAGAGTCCTCCCCTTTTCCTCTCCTTTCTTTAACTTTCTTCTAAACAGACGTGTTTAAAATAAATTATGGAAATAACAGTAGAATAATTACAAGTAATCGAAAGTGATAATTTTTTTGTTGCACTAAGTGTACATGCGCAAACTTATTCCCACTACGGCAAAACCTTGCCAAGTTACGTGCCGCCGACTGTACATTATTTCATCACCACTGCTCTCATAACGTTGAAGGAAAACATAGTGAGGAAACCGGTCCTAGAACCAATAAAAAAAATTGAAGAGATGTGACATCCACCAACCCGAACTGGGCCCGCGTGGTGGATTACGGCCCACTCCCTCTCACAGAGAGGGAGCCTGTGTCCCAGCAGTGAGAACATCACAAGCTGATTAGGCAATATTGGATCGACGGCTGTCAAAAATATTATCGACTAGCATTTGCGCGCGGCTCTGCCCGCGTGGTGGATGGAAATTATCCCACGTGAACATAATACCGGGATAAAAAGTATCCTTTGTCCTAACCTGGGTCATGGTCTACCCTGTGTGCCAAGTTTCAAGCGTGAAAAGGAAACATACAAGAGTTACTTTCGCAAAGGAAACATACAAGAGTTTTGATATGGTATGGTATGGATAAAGCTTTATTTATATTTTTTTAGGTAAACGACGGTTACTTCGTGCACTTCTTCGCGCCTACGGAACTGCCTCCTCTGAACAAGTTCGTAGTCTTCGTCCTGGACACCTCCGGCTCCATGATGGACCGCAAGATCATCCAGCTGCGTGAAGCCATGCAGACCATCCTCGGAGAACTCAACGAAGGGGACTACTTCAGCATCGTCGAGTTTGCGTCTGTGGTCACGGTATGTAGCTCAAAGAAGCACTGATTCTTGTTGTTTTTGTACACCGCGGCGACGACGGTGGAGTTTGTTAAACCAGTTGTTTTATCAAGATATACTTGCTCGTTTATCGCTATAAAGAAGCAAGACTTTGGACAGAGAAATAACTTCAGAACTTTTAAACATAACCCCTTGTCCACGAGAGCATCAAAACAGAGAGGACACGCGGTCAAAGGTTTTGTTTTTTGTAATATACGACTTTATTTCAACGTACACAATGTTGATACTTAATTGACAGTGAAAATCACACTCACTGCGTCATCCGGCGACCGATGTTCCGACTGCATCTCTCCAAAATTACGAATACATTTGATCAAGACTCGCCTACTTTTACTGAAATTTTCTTTAATGTAGGTGCACGATCTCAAAGAGGCGGAGGGCGAGCCTCCCAAAAACACGTACTCTTACTCGTTCTTCGACTACCACGAAAAGGGAACGACGCTGGTGCCGCCATCCAAGGCCACCAAGGAAAACATCGCCAAGGCCAAACTTATCGTTAGCTGGCTTCAAGCTGTCGGAGGTATGTCGGAAACTCGATTACCTACCTAAGGTGCATTCGAAAAGTTGACAATGTCGCATATAACTACTAAATATTTCGCTGTTTAGATTAATTTGTCAATTTCTTACATGGGTACAGCGTTGTGAATTCCAGACAGAGTAACAGGTAGGCACAAAGTTGTCAGCAGCGAACTCTTTTCTGCCATTAACAACACCACCAATCCATCGTCAAAGATTATGGCAATCTTTGTCTTAATCTTTCTCATAAACAACAAAAATATGATGTGAAGAGACTACATTACAAGCTGATGAATGACACGACAAAGGTACCATTGGATTAGTAATAGGATTCCGTTGCAACATTTTGGTCAAAACCACTAAAAATGAACTATGTATAGCCCTACATACCAAATTAGTTTATAGTAGGTACCTTTCTATCTCAGAATAAAACATAATTCTCCTGTAAGTTACAGACGGCGTAGGCTCATTAATAGGGTTTCGTTGGTAATGATAAAAATACCATACAACATAAAAAATAAACAGCAAACAGCACAGCACTTAAAATGAACTACGCTTAGCTCTACATTCCAAACTACTTTAAGTATAGATAAGCAGAGGTCCGTGGCTAAATAATAACAGCCGCATAGGTCGATCGACCAGGTTAAGCTACGCTTGCCACGGTTGGTCTGTGGATGGGTGACCATCTTTACATACCGAGACCCCTCCGTGCCTCGGAAAGCACGTTAAGCCTTTGGTCCCGGCTGTCATTCGTATATCTTTGACAGTCGTTACGGGTAGAGTCAGAAGCCCGAAAGTCTGACAACCAGTCTTACCAAGGGGTATCGTATTACCCAGTAACTGGGTTGTGGAGGTTAGATAGACAGTCGCTCCATGTAAAATACTGGTATTCAGCTGCATCCGGTTAGACTGGAAGCCGAAATTTTGGGAAAAGGCTAGGCAGATAAGCAGTGCAGTTTCTTAGGGCTGATTTTTTAATCGACAGATAATTTTTATTTGTGGAATAAAAGTGACGTCTGACAGTCTCTGTATTAAAAAAAAAAACATATGTGCAGTTCACACGCTATAGAAGTGAAACCTTCGAAAATGTAATAATTAGGTTTCTGCTTGAAGGCGCCCAGAGCAGTACCGACAACCTACGAAGACTTACGAATATTCCCGAACGTATGAAGATGGGATAGGGTACGGACAGCGCACAAAGAGGAGATCACAAATATAAGAAACACTGTATAATTCCTTCTATCTCATTCTCTCGCACGTTAAATCCTATAGATGTGTTTATCTCTTTTGACTGTCGCTTTTTCGTTTCATTGAGTTTCAAATCACAACGATGCTAAAGAAGTTTTCACTTCAAAAATTAATAAATAAAAATTGTCTAAGTTGAGACTTGCCCCCTAATAGATCTACATGAGACTTTTGACAAGACGAAATGTGGGTGATGGGTGTACCTAATATAGAGGTGGAGGCTTTACATAGAGGTGTACCTGTCTGTCCCATAGGGGAATATAAGCGTGATATTTAGTTTATATTATGTCACGTAATTAATTAAGTTGTATATTAATGGTACGGTAGGTATTTAAATGTGTGTAGTTCCCAATTATTTATGTAATCTGTTTATAATCTTTGACCTTATTATCTGAAGAAAGTGAGATAATGTAAAATAAACATTGTAGAGTTTGTATTGTATATTTAATATCACATGACCTACTAGGCTGCTACGGTCACTTGATAACGACAATGATGTTACCATAATGAAATTCTAGGAACAGGATAGAAGGAAATAATAAAGCGAACCAGCACAATAATTGCGAAAAACACTATTACTCTCAATTTGAATAATTTTGAAGCATATTGCTAATCCATTGCTCCATATGTTCGTAGTGTGTCTGCTCAGCAACGTAAATAACGCAATGAATGTTGTTGAACTGTCAAAATGAAACCCATTGCTACTGATAGTGTGCTGCAGGTGCGGTTACAGCAAGGAGGTAAAGGGTGCAGTTGCCCTCCCCCTCAGCTTCGACCAAACTCAGTTTTTAACTCTAATTTACACATAAACAAATGTTTGTGTCTTGAGCACGATCATTTGTTCTTTGTCTGGGTGTAATTTATCTATAATATGTATGTATTTAGAATTATATATGTATGTTTATCAGTTGCCTAGTACTCATAGCACAAGCTCTGCTTAGTTTGGGAATAGATGGCGTTGTGTGAAAGTTGCGGAATATTATTATTACTATTTTTAAACATAGTTTTAAATCCAGAGTTTTTACTTTGTATCCGGTATATTACTAATACATATATAAGTGGAGTCATACTCGAAAAGAGCCCACATTCTTGAGTTTACGGAAAATAGGTGTCAAAGGTTTTATTTGAAAGGCTTTCACGGCCCGAAAAATCGCCTTAAAGATGTTTCAGTTACAATTTAAGAATGTTATTCAAACAAGACTAGATTACTTTGATGTGTGATTGCTTCACTTTGGTAAGACTGGAAGCCGACTGCAACATAGTTGAAATAAGGCTAGGCAGATTGATTGACTCACACAATCATTGTTGAAAAAGGGGGGAGATATAAAGTTGAAACCTGGTAAATTCAGATGAATGTGTTACTAATTTCCTTTAGGGAGTGATAATATAAGATTTTAACCTGGGCCCGTATTACGAAGTAATGCCACCATGATTCCAAAGCGAAAAGGGATGATGCTATCGGTCATGTACAGCTCCGTCTCTCTCTTACACTGGAATTATGATGGCATTATTAAACCGGCATTGTGACGGCACCAGAAAAGGGTTTGTTTAGACTTTCAGCGTTTACTTTTGGAACAGACTATACATGTTTACCGCTACCAACCCTGCTGGCTGACTGGGTCAACTATTCTCTCAGTACGAAATAACCGTTGCTAATAAACTGTTCCTACATTGCAGGCACGAATATCGGCAAGGCCTTGGACGTAGCTGTGGAACTGATCAACAAGGGAGTCGACTGGACGGTTGCTCCATCTGCGGCTGGTGTGACCGCTAACGGCACTGAGTCGACTGCTGCCACCACTGAAGCAACTACTGCTGCAACTACTGAAGCTGCTGTAAAGACTGAAGCTGCTAGTAAGAAAGGTAAACTATATTTTTGTATAATTCTTTTAGCGTCATTAGTTCGTCGCTCACGGGTCGTTCGAACAGGATAAACTATGCTTGTCGCGGTTGGTTCGTAGATGGGTGACCATCTTTACATACCAAGACCCCCTCCGTGCCTCGGAAAGCACGTTCAGCCATTGATCCCGGTTGTCATTATTGGATCTTTGACAGTCGGTACGGGTCGTCAGAAGCCCGAAAGTCTGACATCCAATATTACCAAGGTGTATCGTATTACTCAGTAACTGGGTTGTAGAGGTCAGAATCAGATAGGCAGTCGCTCCATGTAAAATACTGGTCTTGAGCTGCATCCGGTTAGACTGGAAGCCGACCTCAACATAGTTAGGAAAAGGCTAGGCAGATGATGAGTTCTTGAGATCGGATCGAGGACTTAGAGGGACCTTTCGTTTACCTCATTGAAATCTTGAAGGTGGAATCATAAATAATGTTACCTACTTATTATGATGAGAAGTGAGGGGGAACTTAATTAATTGTGGCGAGAGCAGTGGTGGCCCAGTGCCAACGGGCCCGACGTGCGAGTTGTAGGTCGTGAGTTCATACCCAGGCGGGCATTTTACATTGTGTAGATAATTTCATCACCTCTGCTCTCAAAACGGCGAAGGAAAACATCGTGAGGAAACCGGCATGTCCTAGAACCAAAAATTCGAAGACATGTGACATCTACCATCCCGCACTGGGCCCGCGTGGTAAAGTACAGCCCATGTTGTTGTCAATGCAAAGCTCTCTTTGAGAGGGTCAAAGTTGATGACGTGATAATTGTGGGCTAGATGAAATCTAGACCATTTTTAATCTACATCTGCATACTTATCTAAATGTGAAAAAAGTTCGAATCAAGAAGCTCACATTAAAAAAAAAATTAACTCACCAACTTGTCCTTGCAGAACCCAAGAACCTGGAGCCGATCATCATCTTCCTGACCGACGGCGACCCGACCGTCGGCGAGACAGACCCCAAGCGCATCATCACACGCGTTCAGGAAAGGAACTCTGGACCTAACAAGGCCACCATCTTTTCCCTTGCTTTTGGTAAGTTCGAGAGACACTATTTTTAAGCTAAATTGAGGGAATTCAAAAGCGGTTCCTATGTTTTTTTACAGTACAGAACTAAGAAATATACTCCCAATTATATAGCGCGTTGCAAATTGTTTCATATCTTACCACTGCATGAGCGCAGACGCATTGCTGATATGGCATACTGTGAACTCTTAGGCAGTTTGGGATGAGTTACACACTGCAAAATGTTTCGCAAACCTAGTTTGTTGCATGCCCCTTATTCCAAGTCCGCGTTCAAGCAGAATTCGTATCTAATTCGTGCGATCAGAAGTTTTCATAAACTAACTGGTGAAAGTGATTTGGACATTTTCAATAAGTACCAGTGTTTCTCGGCTTAAGCATTTGTTGTTGAAAAGCTTTTTTACGGAAAGGTATTTGTTTGAGTTTGAACGATTTTTAGTTAGTTTGTATTAATCGATCGTGTTATTTTGTATTAATCGATCGTGTTATTTTGTTCCCTAATTTATGTTATAGGTGTTTTGTACCGAACTTTTTTGTTGTATTTTTTGTTTCAAGTGTTTATAAGTGGAAATGGCCTTTAAATGCATATTGTTTAAGAACACTGTTTATATTAGCTGTAAGTTTCCCGAATAGAATAAAATAAATAAATAAAATACAAACATTTGTTGGAACCACCTTCTGTAAGTGGAAGGTGCAGCACTGGCTCCTTCACCACAACGCCATTTGACATTGAACGAATTCGCTTATGGTCCGACGACAGATTGCAAATAGAATGTATTATTAGAAAATAGAAGTTACCGTTGCTTTAAGAACCAGTACGATACTTCAATGAACTATGAAAAGTTATTTGACAATTTTTGCCGTTTCAAAATCCATCAGTGCATATAGAATACTTTTTATAATACAAGGTGTAATTTAAATGGTGTTGGACCTGAAAATGGGTCATTGTACTCATCATTACGAACAACTTTTACTATGGGACTAAGCCTGAATTCGCGAAAAAAAAATCAGCTGTTCCCCGTTGCTGTACATTTATGTTCGCATAACTCGTCAAAATGTAGGGAACAGCTGATTTTATTTTCGCGATTGCAGGGTTGGTCTCATAGTAAAAGTGTTTCATAATGATGAGTACAATGGCCTCTTTTCAGGTCAAACACCATTTAAATTACACCTTGTATAAAAACTGCATGCGATGAATTGCTCGCGTTATTGCAAACCAGAAGGTAACTAAAGATATAAATTAATATTATGATATATCTATTTATTTATCTAAATATTTCTATGCTAGTAACTATAAACGTTTGAAGTCTACCGTCCGTTCACAGTTATTTTACCTCTGGTTTTGCATCACTGTCCAAATCACAATGATCTTTATTCTCATGCTCATAAGGTTGCTTTTTGGTTGCTGCCTCTGACAAGTCTTTCAAAATCAAAGTGATCTTTATTCTCGTTACAATAAGGTTGATGTTAGGTTACTGCTGTCAGAGGTAAACTGACAACGGACTGTACCTACTTTTGACACATATAGACTGAGATATGAATAGAAAGAAAAGAAACGGAATAAAGTACAAATTCAAGATACAGGAATTGCCCTTCTTATGCCAGACACAATTGTCACAATACTATAATCCCTCGTCAGTTAGGCAAGGCTATTAAGATTGGTAAAAAAGAAAAAGTATTTGTGTCTCAATAGTGACAGTTGAGCTCATAATTACTAAGTTGCTATTTGATGGTTGTGATACAAAACTTAATTCCACAAATGGTTGCACACTTGTAACTTGCAGGCGAGGACGCAGACCGCAAGTTCTTGCGCAAGGTGTCCCTGCGCAACGGCGGCTTCATGCGACACATCTACGAGGCGGCGGACGCTGCGCTGCAACTGCGCGACTTCTACCGACAGATCTCGTCACCGCTGCTCGCTGACCTCAAGTTCACATATCCGGCTGGACAGGTAAGAAAAAGAGAATAATTTATTTGCTAAAAATACAGTTGTTGGTGGTTTATGCACAGTCCTAATTTTCCCTGGATAGGGCATGCAAATTAATTTTACATTAATAAATAATACTTATTTAAGTAAAAGGAGAATGGGTAAGATCGTACCCTGACACAAAGTTAATTGTAGCATTATGAACTATGTTGATTTTTGTTCTCCTCATGGAGTTGTTTAATTAATCCTGAGACAGCATGTCTGAATTCACTTGGGAGAAAAAAAAATGTAAATTGATTTAATAAAGGGAAATATTTAACTTATCCTTTCAAAACTTACTGACCTGCTAATGATGGACACTTTTTAAAATTAATGAACCTCTAAAAACTTTTTGTGCTTCTAATAATGCTAAGCTGTAGAACCGTCGCGTCGTTTGAAGATAAGAAGATAAAAAAATATATGCCGATTGAAAAGTCTACTTTACAGAATTTCAGTATGAATAGGAATATTGAAAATGCAACGGTCTGTGTAACCATATTTTTTGACATTTAAATGTCACTTCAATTTAAATAAGGTTTGAGGGGGGGTTTGGGGGGGTTTGAGGTTTGGTTTGGTTTGTGGTTTGAGGTTTGTCGCCTAGACTGTGTGTACGTGGGTCACTGTTGTGCCGTCTCTCATGGGATGTTGCAACGGTGACCAACCGTTATTATATTGTATTGTTTTTCTTGGTGTGTAGTGTCTGTACTTAATAACATAGTCGTAAGTTTTACTAACAATTTTGGTGAGTCTTTGTTACTTGAATAAAGAAAATTCTATTCTATTCTATAAATAAACTTCTTTACTGTGAACGAAGTTCAGAGTAACGCTTGCTAGTGCAGAGGTGCTCAACATTTTTTTATCATGTTCCATTTTATCATGTCCCAGGTGCGGTCAGACTCGCTAACGCAGCACTCGTTCCGCACGTACTACGCGGGCTCCGAGTTAGTGGTGGCGGGACAGGTGCTGGACGATGTGCCTGAACTGGAGCCCACTGTGCACGCCTTCTGCGGAGTAAGAGATGGATATGGCAGGGTAAGTGAACTTTTAGTTTATTTTCTAAAATAAAATAAGGCTAATGATTACCTATACCTACTTATGATTATTATATATTGTATATAGAAGCTGTCGGTAAACCTTTGTTAATAAATAAATAAATAAATAAAATGGCCCAATTTATTAGGGGTCCATTTCATCAATAATTAAGTAAAATAGTGACTAATTTGACAGGACTAAACTAATACTTGTCTTCTGTCCTTTTCATAATGAAATAGAAAGAAAAAGATGCATTGAACTTAAATTTAGTTTAGTTTGTGAACAAGGCAATCGGCGCCAATGTAGCGTATAAGGAAATGTTAGGCACGGTTTTGGCAAATAAACATTATCTTAACTTATTGCAATGTGTAACTAATTTTTAATGTGATATTGCCAACTTTATTTATTTATTTATTTTACCATTTATGTACACACATATATAAACAGACAAAAAAAAACAGAACAGAAAAATAGGTACAAACGTGAAGCTTATTTCTTAAGAAATCTCTCTCTTCTTTCTGTTTGCATCCTCGTAAAAGATCATAAACTAACATCCAACTAAAAAATATTTACAGAAACGCTACGAGATAGTCCCGAAGGTTCCTGTCGAGAAGAAGAAGGCGGGCTACCTGCCCCTGGAGCGGCTGTGGTCGTACCTCACCATCAAGCAGCTGCTGGACCAACGCGACGCATCAGATGGGAGCGACGCTGATGACAAGGAGAACTCGCCAGAGAAGAAGGCTCTTGCCCTTGCACTGAAGGTATGGCAACCAAATTATATTACTTATTATATATAAACTATATATATATTACTTATAATTATATTACTTATTATATATACATATTATAACTAAACAGCAAGTTCATAACGCGTAGCAAAAATTAATGCCGCCATTTTTTTATATAATTTCGCGACGCGATTTCAAAAATGTTTACCAAGAACTCTATCAATTCCTTGTTCCCTCGACCCACCGCGTCGCTGCCCGCGCTATTAGTTCGTTTTCACCGTTCTTTCTTACTTTTTTTCGTTTTGCTCGGCTCCTAAAAGTTTTAGCGTGATGTTAAATAGCCTATAGCCTTCTTCATAAAAACACACTTCAGCATTATTATTATTATTATACATATATTACATTTAGGGCTGATTTTTCAATCGACAGATAATTTTTATTCGTGGAATAAAATTGACGTCTGACAGTTTTTGTATTGAAGAACTGTCAAAAATTCAAAATTAGCTCTCGGATAAAATTATCGCCAGATAACTTTTATTCGAGCAATAAAATTAACGTTTGACAGTATAAAATAACTGTCAAATTTTCAAATTTTCAATCGTCTGATATCTCTATAGTTATCAGACAATTGAAATGTCAGCCCTTAATCGTCTAGTGTTGGTGAAAACAGAAATGAGAGCTTACTCTAATTTCTGTTTCTGTTGATATGGTACTTATACCATATCTTCACTGTTCTTTTCTTCTTCATGGTGTTTCAAATGAATATGTGAACATTTCCAGTACGAGTTCGTAACGCCACTGACGTCGCTGGTGGTGGTGAAACCCAACGCTACCAACGCAGTGAACGCCGAGTCTGTAGACAAAGCAGGTGATTATATTATTTATAGTTATTTCTGTTTACTTAAATGGAAAAACGCATGAGTTTATTAAGTATGTGGACGTAGTATATTCTCGGACTCAGGCCTCCTCTTTGTGAGACGGAGTGGGCCATGGACCACGCTGGCCCAGTGCATGTTGGGGATGTGTATGTAATATGAAGTAATTTTGTTAACAATAACGTTAAATTTACAGCTGGTGCCGCCGGGTTCCCCAGCAGTGTTCGTAAGTACATTAATTTAAAGTTACACATTTCTATTACTCTTATTTAAATCTAAATGAAATAGTGTTAACATCAGTGTCGTATTATTATGAGAATAGGTAAAGACTATTCCGCCCCACCGCTGAAGCACACGCCGAGATTATTATTAATATTTGAATTCAAAGCTCAAATAGTTATCAAGGTTTGATAACACAAACTCAGTCGCATACTACAAGACAAAGTTCAAATTCCGTTGCAACTAAAATTCGTATAAGACCTCTTTTATACAAACGGTAAATCAAAAATCGAACTTGACTGCATAACGCCAAAGGAGATAGTTGAGTAAATGGCAATAATTTAAAATATCTAAGATTGTGTATTCAAGTACAGATATGCCAAGGAAAGTATGCGCTTCGGGAATCATCGTGTATTTTCAGAAATACAAACATGTGGTGATGAGATCTAGTAAAGACCAAGTACATACTTGCCTATTTTGTATTACCATGATTACAAAATTAGGGATTAACAACTTTATGCAATTCCAAAACCTTAACCCGATAGAACGAAAACTTTATACAAAAGTGCAATGATTGGTATTGGTACATTACTTCAAAGCGAGGCAGTACAAAACTTAAAACCTTTGGCTCTGTGGGGAGCTACTCTGTGGCGCGATGTTCAGCAATACGAAGATTTCCGAAGTGCATTTCTTTTCTGGTTGACGAGTATAGTATTATTCCGCACACACAACATAACAGTGTATGTTTTATGCAGCTCTATCGGTGAGCCTAGCGGGCCGTCCAATGGCGAGCCACGCTAGCCAAGCGTTCAGCATCTCAGGCGGTGCGTACGTCCCAGCTCCTGCATTCGCTGGCATTCCTGGTCCCCCGGGTGCTTTTGGAGGAGGTGGCTTTGCCAGTAAGTGTTGCAAGTAACAAGCATGCGCCTCTTTCAGAGGTTATGGCTTTATATGTGTTTGGTTTCATTTAGTACCGTCAGTAGCGAAAGTCGATTAACGCTTCAGCTTTTTGTATTAAAAGGTAACACAAATTCTTGACCGTGACATCAAATTCTGAAAAGCGGTGTTTGTCCAAACACCGCGAAAATAGACTGTTACTTTTACATCTGTAAAATTAACCGTCTATTTTATTTGCTGACAAGCAACATAATCTATCTTTCATCTTGGTATCTGCATGACACATGGACCTACATTTAATCAGGGATGTTACGCATTAATAAACCATCAGATCTCATTCAATCCCACTGCTGTATTTTCATCTCACGAAGCGCGCTTTATTTGTTGTTACCAAGTGTACAAACACACTGTGGAAGTGTGTGTGCGTGTGTGTTATGTGCTGACGCTGCTCGTCTTCACGCACACACTCACAATGTGTTTGTACAATTGGCTACCACAAGTAAGGCGCGCGTCGCTTCGTGAGATAAGAATACTATACTCAGTTCTCTTTCTTTCACACTTTTTCGTAGTTGCTCGGTTAGGTGTTTTTTTTAGCATTTTTCTACTACATATCTTTAGCTTAACTTATTTTATTTATTTCATAAAACATTGAACATCCCACTATTTCTGTAAGCTTGTGACAGTCTATCTATAGTTACACGGGCAAATGGTGAAGACACGTGGTCACCTTAGCCTACGGTAAAAGGTGATACTCGTGCAATGTAAATACGAAACGAGTATTTTTTAATGAAAGTTCTATCGTGCACCAGGCCCGGATAGCTTGTCGCTGCCTCTAGACTTCATGGAGGAATCGGAAATAGCGGGAGAGGATTATGCTCTCGAAGGTGAGACATCCATCATCTGTGTCCAAAAACAAGAAAATGTGATAAATTGTGCTCTCAGAATATTCGTCTCTTTTAACTAAGACATATTTTAAAATAAATCATCGTTCAAACAAGTTATTCGGTTCAGTAAATACGGCATACTTTTAGGGTCGGGTTAATTTTATAACAATGTGTGTTAGAAAATTTAAGGTAAATCCTATTTATTCATGCATAAACTATCATTTTCATTAGCATGGTATGAGCCGGCTACTACGAGGGTTTTACATTATTGTTAAGGCAAATAAAATGGTATAGGGTATGTGAAGCAAAGGCGTAGAAGATGAACAGTTACTTTTCGAAAAAATCTTATGACGTTGGTGATCCATCACATTACTCCATTGATTGTTGTAACTGATTGTTACTTGGCGGTCGCCGACTCTATCCAGAGATGAGAGATGCCGCTGTAATCATGCACTTGTACTTGGTGACGTTATCCATCCCATTTTTTGCCACAGTATGATGAACTAAGGCTGCCTGTCCATTGACGCGGAGCGCGGTTGCGGAGTGGAGAAACGGAGAAATATTACCAATAGAAAAATTACATTGAGATTTTATGCAATCCTATGGGTTAATATTTCTCCGTTTCTCCGCTCCGCAGCCTCGCTCCGCGTCAATGGACAGGCAGCCTTAAACTTTGTTACGGTGGGTGGCGCGCCATACCTACTGTGATTGAAATATAATATTAGGAGGAATAGGTTCCTCAACTTGTATGTAGGTACTTAAGTTTGGTTTAACTTCACGATGTCCATGGCCAACATGCATGCGGGACAGTTATCTACTGTATCAACATTGTGTGCGATATTACTATACATTTTTTTGTGTTAAAGTGGTCGAAGAATGAAATGAAATATTACCTACTTTATATTCCACATGAAGGTCTAGTTCCACCATTTAAACAACAACTTTTATCAATGTGTGTTAGGTTCTGGAAGTGCAGCAGGAAACAGGTTCTTTGCCAGTAGGAGACCCGCCTATCCTTATTCTGGGGGAATGTCGCAGAGTGCGTTATTTACGCCCATGTATTACCCAGCTCCGGCATACGATTTGGAATCGCAAGTAGCAGATTTTGACGATCCGAAAGCATTCCGTGTTGGTAAGTTTTTAGAAGTACAATAAACTACACGTCCATGGTAACAGTTTGACTTAGAGAGCACTTGGGGGATATGAAGGTAACCCGCGAAATTTAAATATTCTTAAGTTTTTTTTGCATTTTGCAGTGTCAGGTTATTTGTCGATGAAAACATGTAACGCGACCGTAACGAATATGTATCTAAAAATTATAACCATAAGAATCATCAATACACCTCTCGAATCGGCCTCAAATGCCACGATTTCATGAAGTAGTCATTCAATAGAGTAAAAAGATCAGTTTCTGACTGATGCAGCTCACTAGTATCTCTGCTGCATTTATTAAATCGTCGATTTACCATTCGTACGAGTACCTATAATATAAAATAAAAAACGTCAAACACACCTTCCAATATACAGCGTGTAACGGAAGGGGGGTATCAACCCTGAAGGAGGTGAATGTGCTCATGAAACTCAACAACTTTCCCCAAAGAACATAGGTCGAAATATGAAAAAAAAATTTGGCCCTCCCATAGTAAATCAATCAGCTGGTAGTCAGTTTTGTAAGGGAGGGCCAAATTTTTTGTTTCATATTTCGACCTATGTTCTTTGGGGAAAGTTGTTGAGTTTCATGAGCACATTCACCTCCTTCAGGGTTGATACCCCCCTTCCGTTACACGCTGTATAAATAAAACCAATCCTTAGAACGGCTTTTCCTTTGGTGTTCCTCCATTAACCCTAACGAGTTGTGTTGATGATTTCAATGATTATAATTCTGTTAACACATACTAGTTACCGTCGCGAATCATATTTAGATCAGCATACAACCTGATACTAACCTGCAAATTGCAGAAAAACGTTAGAAAGGAGATTGAAGATTTGAAATGGAACCTGGCCTACTGTCGCGCCATTTTGTTTTTTTTTTTTTTTTTTTCAAAATAACGGCCACGCATGAATCCTAATATGGATGTCACATGATCAACTTTGCACATTAATATCTTGGAAACGTAACACTCCGGGGTTTGGTCTTATTATGTTTTCTGTTTGCATTGATGTCAGCTATCGATTTATGTAGGTTTCATGCGTGGCCTCCATTTTGAAAAAAAAAATCTAAACGGCGGACAGGTACGCTTTCGCGTGAATGACGTTATTAACGCGAAAGCGTACTTGTCCGCCATTTAGATTTTTTTGAGCACAACAATTGAACTACGAAAACCGACCTGACGTCTCATCAGACGTTAGATCGGTTTTCGTAGTTCAATTTTTACTACTGTTGGCGTGCGGCTGACCGTACAAGTTCTTACAGTCATTTCATCGCTGTGATTATCAAACCGTACCTATTTATTGAACCGAAAAATATGATTGTGGGATTTAAGACCGTTTCAATATTTTAGCAGTTCTTTAAAGTAATCACACTAATATTATTAAGGCGAAAGTTTGTGAGTGTGTTTGCATGTTTGTTACTTCTTCACGCAAAAAAACTACTGAACGGATTTCGATGAAACTCTACATTAATATAGCATAAACATCAGAATAACACATAGGATACTTTTTCTCCCGATATTTTCACGGGATCGAAACGTATACGGGTGAAACCGCTGGATGCAGCTAGTATGTCATATATTTAATATCTTGAGATGAATATTGCAGAGCACAATTTAACATGTATTTCCCGAAGGGGTGAGCAAAGGTGTATCAAAGTCTCACGTAAAAAGGCTGCTTATGGTCTAATGGATATCTGAGCTGTCATGTCTTGGATTTCGTCCGATAAAGTTTTATTGCGGTTTTCCACTAGGAATTTCCGGAAGCCTAGATTCTTCAGATTCCTTCTTCCAAATAATTTTTTATACCAATAGGCTAGCACCTTATTACATGCGACTTTTCTTATCATTTTGAAGCCTGCCTAATTGCGAATCAATCAGAATCTGAATCGTTTTGCAGGATATTGCTAATCCGTTGCTTCATTATGTTCGAAAACTTTGTCTGCTCAGCAACGTAAATAACGCAATGAATATTGCCGAACTGTCAAAATGAAAGCCGTTCCTGCTGTTAGTGTGTAACGCGATTACTCCGCTGATTTACACGGTGCTATTTAATTGCCAGTGGCACACCATAAGTTTCAACTTCAGTTAAAAAAGTGGCACCGTCCCCACGTTGTTTATGCGATGCAAGTCATCTGTTGCTTCAATTTTATTGTATGATAAAGGATGTCACCAAAATCTGCCCAAACGAATTAGCAAGGTACACTTAGTGGTATAAAATACACTAGATTACACTGAATAATATTGCATTTATATATTTTTCTTACGGTTACTCGGGGACGAGAATAAAATAACTTTTAACATAATAAAAAGCACGCCATTATGGCACTATATATATTAAAAAAAATCTGTCAAGTTGACAGTTGTCTACTGTCGGCTTCAGCAAGTGTTGTTTTTGTTTCGTTTCGAATATTTTTATACTATAATGCAATGTTAAAACTATAATAACTCTCACTGTATAATCGATTGTCGTTAGGCAAAGTTGTGTACCTAACTAACATAAGAAAGGATTCTTATCTTCCGTCAGGACAGGAACCAAATCGTGAGATAACAACTCCAGAATGAATAGCCAAGTTTTCGGGATCACAGTATCGTCATGAACGAAATCGTGAGGTGACAAACCGAATACCAGAAAGAATAGCCGAGTTAGTAAACAAAATAACACAAGCGAACAACTGACGAGTACCTATACCTACCCCGAAACGCAGAACGAACGGAATGACATGTGAATGACATTTACCTACGAAATAATGTCCATAGAATACAATACTCTTAAAGTCCTAACTAATGTCAACCCGAGTTTCAACCAAATGTAACGCAATAGTACAGACGCCAGCACATCAAGCTACTACAGTCTGTGAGATTTCTTTAATAGATTTTCAACTTTAGCGCTAAAGCATAAGGTTCAAAGTTGATTGGGAAAATCTGACAGTTTCGGGTAGCTTGATGTGCTGGCGTCTGTACATTCATGCAAAGTTGCCACATGATTTAATTGTGTTACAGGTTATTAAAACTTTAAATAATTTATTATGTAGTTTTAAATTACTTAAGGATAAAAATGAAATTATTTTCGAATTCCTCTATTTTTTCTCAACGATTTGGTGCCCGTGTACCTCGAGGTACATGTTTGGGCAAAGTTGTATGGGCTTTTGTTGACCTCCTTTAAGAAACTTGCATCATGTAAATGGCGTTATAACTATTACCTTCGCAAGATACTTAAACATACCAAGAAGTTAACACATTATTCTGTTTGTTCGATAGAGTCATACTTGTCGACACCGATCCCTCCCAAGGCTTTCTACATACCGACAACCACACAACCTGTGTCGACCACGTCTCGCCCCAGCTTAGCTGACCTGCACTTAGAAGGCTTCACCTGGGTCGAGCCCCTGCTGGATGCCAGTGCGGACAACATCGTGCTGCCCACCAATGACACAACTGTCACCTTGAAACTTGCCAAAGACTCTGTGGTAAGTATTAACCAGTTGAATGCCGTAATTAAAGAAACAAATAAAAAGCCATTGTGCCTCGCGTGGATCCACGTTTAGAAATATAACGTTTTAATACGAAAAGATGTCAACTTAATTAAGAAATAGGTGATAAATTCGTTTTCAATTGAGATAAAATAACAGAAAAACATCAGTACCCATGTTTGCCGTCAATAAGTAGCCATTTTCTAACATGTTTGTGTTGGTACTCGTATTAAAGTAAATCGAACATGTGAACTCTTTGTAAAATGTAGTCCTACTAGGGTTGCCAACCCTATTATGTAATACAGTATCCTAATCCAACGAATCCTGCCATAGTAGAGACCTAAATACAATATTTAAAAAAATATATATTGTAGTTGGCTAACCTACTATCATTTCATTTCAATACAAAATGGCGAAATAAGCGCAATAGGGATAGTACTAATCTCATAAAAGCTGAATTGCATTATCGTAGATATTTATTTATTTAATACCTTAAGCACATACATGTCAAAAGGCTCAAATAAGCTATAATTTTACAGGCAATGGCTTCAGAAGTATATTCCGGGCCGCAAGAAAGCTCGGCTTATTCATTGCGGCAGATTGAATGCCGATTAATATTATTCTCTTATTACTTATTGCCAGGAAACCGACTACAAAGATATATCTTTAACTTTTCAGGCCCCGAAAGAGGCAAGCGGTGACGCGGAGTGCGCAAGCGCAGTGGAAGGCGGCGCGGGCCTGTGCGTGTACCTGTCGCGGTGCGACGCCGCGCGGGACATCACTGTGGACGTCTACAGAACGACCTACTGTACCGTGAGCCAAGGGTAGGTTATATGCAGCTATCGGTAATAAGAAAAGTGGAGATGTGCTGGAGAGCCAAGGAACTCCCTAACTTAGTAGGTAGTATTGGGCGCGGCACGTTGCTCTTAGATTAGATGGCAGTTTTGTACGAAAAGTTTGAAATTTACAGCGTAGGTAGTAAGTCCCACAAAGTCGGCTGACGACCTGGTGAATGAGCTTAAGCCGCGTAAATCCGCTGGATGTGGGAGGTTCAGAACCGGTTGAAACGATGCATTGCTAAGGAATAAAGATGTAGCACGTCTACAAGTCAATGTAAAACCCTTCTTGAAATAATGACGATTGATAAAATATGTCATACTAGCTTCCGCTCGCGACTTCACCCGCGTGGTAGGTCCATAAAAACTGTCCTTCTCCAGAGTTTAAACTATCCCCATACCAAATATCATCAAAATCTGCCCAGCCGTTTCGAAGATTAGCCGGAACAAACAAGCAATAATTTTAAGAACTTTTTTTTTTTTTTGTTATGGGTAGGTACCGTAAATATTTTCATAATGCATTAAGTAGAAAGCTGTTATTTTAACATTACAAAAAGACAAATTTTATTTTATTTATTTTTATGTACTTTCTGTACAGATTTGCGTATCCTATATAGCTGTTGTGTAACCAATATCACTTCTACTTTCAGATATGCGGGAGTCTGCTGCCCACAGAAGAAAGTCGACTTAACACATTAATAAGTACCTATGTTGTTATAAATTAATATGATAGATAGAAAGAGACCATGTCAATAGAGTTGTTTTGATATTTTGTGATTCCAGGCATGGCAAGCGTGCAGTTAAATGTACGTGCAGTTTTCGTATATTGTATATATCGAACAGAATGTACCTACTAGGAGCAAGTAATGAATTGCCAAAAAAATAACTGACTGTTTAGAAGCAACCGAAAGAGTATATAAGAAAGAAAAATATGCTTTCTTGTAGATATTTCAGTGGCAAACGTATCAAGTTTTTAAAGCTTACTTTTAACTAGACGTAGTTAGGTACTATGTAATTAAAGATAAAGATAAAGTTGTTTTAAACTAGTTTTGAGCAAAACACGCAATTGCCGAAAACTTAAGGTGCTAGATTTATTACAATAGTGCCATTATTAGAATTAAACATGAACCTACTGTTGTGAGATGTACCTAGTTTTCGTTTTTATACGATTGAATCTTAAATAAAGATAAGATTATTTTTCATTGGAGAGTTTTATTATTTTGCGAAATTCCCGTATAGGTACCCCAAAGTTATTTCACGACTGTTATAGAACCGAAAACCATATTAGGGATGTGACACGTGACATGGTCATAACTATCCTACCCCCTGTGCGGTCACCAAAAGAGATAAGTAACCACGGTCGTCGGATATAGTTGATGTTGAGTAAGAAACCGATGGATATTTTCGAATGAAATTTAATTTGATAAATAAACTGTTTGTCTTCTATTAATCAAATTAAATTTTATTCAAAAACATCGATCGGCTTCTTACTAAACTTCAACAAAATCCGACGACCCTGATCACTTATCTCCTTTGGTGACCGTACACCGGAATATTCCCTTCCCTTTGGCGCAAAGCCTATGTTTGTCCACTACCTAAGGTCTCTAATCTCTTTTCCTACCCAATTCCATCTCATTCCTACCCCTCCCTTCCTATCCAAAGTACTTTAGGTCTGCGTCCACAAACAATTCTCCAAATTTCATCATCGTAACTCAGTAGCCGTTAGCGTCAAAATGCCTGGTTGCCTATGGCAAGCGGTTCTGAAAGTTCTGGAAGGTTGGCGGAAAAATATTGCACAAAAAATTGTAAATTACTAGAATTTTCCGGGATATTTAGTATTGATCTGGGATACGTAAGAGTATTGTAGAAGGCTCTCGAAGCTATCACATCAAGGGTATATAAAGGCGCGCTGGTGAGTATTTGGTAGTTTGTGAAAATGATTAGTGAACATCAACTTCGAACGATCATTTTTTACGAGTGGCATCAGGGACACAACGTGAGTGTGGCTACCGCTAACATCACCAAAGCGTTCGGTGAAGGTGTTGTATTGCGATGGAAGATAAGCCGCTGGTTAATTGCTCGCTTTGCATCGGGAGATATAACTCTTGAAGATCACGAGCGATCTGGGCGACCATCCACCTTCGACGATGAGGAATTACTCCGCTGTTTAAAGGCTAATCCAGAAATAAATACGCTTGACTTGGCAGAGACTCTTGGCTGTCATCATTCAACCATCGAGGCTCATTTACACAAACTCGGCTATCGTAAAGTAATGACACGATGAATTCCACATCAACTAACTGACAGTCATCGTCAAGTCAGAGTTAGTATTTGTGAATCGCTTCTTTTTCAGCCACATCGGAAAGAGTTTCTTGAAGATCTGGTAACCGGCGATGAGAGCTAGATTCTCTATGATAACAACACACGGCACGCCGTCTGGCTTCCTTACGACGCAGAGCTACCAACGCAGCCAAAGCCGAACCGTCACTCACGCAAGCATCTTCTCTCCGTTTGGTGGGATGCGAAGGGACCCACTCCATTACGAGCTTTTCCCTGCGACGAAGGACGATTACGACTTCCATTTATACTGAACAGCTTCAGAAACTAGCTGACGCAATAAGAGAAAGACTACTGAAACGTGTAAATGTTCACTTACACCATGATAATGCGCGACCTCATGCTGATTCGGAGACTCGACAAAAAAATCGTAGAGCTTGGCTCCCGGTTGCCTACCCACCGTACTCATCGGATCTTGCGCCATCCGACTATCACTAAAGCTTTATTTGCGTGAGAACAAATTTCAAAATTACGAAGACCTCAAAATGGCAGTGGACAATTTCTTTTCTGTACAGCCTCCGGAATTCTGGGCGCAGGGCATCAACAATCTACCAACTACATGGGCCAGAGTAACAGAGTTATTTGGGGATTACATTACTGATTAATTATTGTAAATAACAGAGTTATCAATAAATTCATTAAGTCTTATATCTTGGTGAAAGAATTTCCCGCCAACTTGATATAATCAAGAATTGCTATCTAATTGCTTATATTTGCAGCATGTCTTCAATAATTGCTACACATGATACATTCAGAGAAATATGAATATTTTTTTTGACCAGCCATTCTGACGTCATGGTGGATGGTGGCCTATGTGTCCAGCATGAAGGACGCAGAATTTTGAAAACTTTGTTGTATCAATAATTGCTAACTAATTGCTACTTTCACGAATTTAAGTTTGAGCTTCGTACATACATTAGGTAAAAAAATATAGCTTTTATTAAAATTTGTACGAAGAAGTGCCTTATAATTTGGAAGGTCCACAGATTTTTTTTACTACAGCGTCTTGTTCAAATCGTGCAGGCGTTCACTTCGATTTATTATAATGAAGTTTGGCGAGTACGGTAAAACGGGGTGAATAGGAAATGCAGGGGTGAATCGGGATGAAACTTTAAAATTAATTTTAACATTGAAATGATATCGTTTTTTGCCAAAAGGTCTCTAATGTGTTTAGTGTATTATAATTAACGATTAAATGACCTTATTGGCAACAAACAACGTTAAAATCCATTTAAAAGTTTCATCCCGATTCAACCCTGCATTTCCTATTCACCCCGTCTTACGGTAGTTTATAAAACGTAAGTACATAACTACCCTCAATAACACAATATTTACTAGTATCACTATGCACACGAAGTAAAAAAGAGTTCATATTATGACCAAAATCATTATAAGAGGGAACTGAGGGAGTCTACTACTACATGCTACGATTTTTATTTTACGATATATCAATGTGGTCCCTCAGGTCACACGCACATGATTCCGTGTCAACAGGGTGGGTAACCCATAATTTTGACCGCTTACACGATTACCGAGCCAGCCGCTAGCAATTCGTTAATAGCGTTGAATCTTTTCAGTTTATTTAGTATTAGCTTCGAAACATGTCACGGAATTAGGAGTAGCACTTATTTGCCCACGCGTAATGTGTACTTCATATGTTTGAATACCTCCATATGAGATAGTAAATTACAACAGTCCGTTAGTTACACTGTCCGCCACAGCGCCAGCTACCGCAGACCACTTCTGTGTGAAAAAAATATAGAAACTTAAGGCGATATCAAAATACACAAATGCACGTGTAACTCGACCACAGTGAATAGAAAAAAGAAAAATACCATAGACATCGACATCTAGACATCCTTATATCAGAAAGGATTTTGACGTGCCTCGAGCGCCAACGACTTGATATGAAGTAGAAGGATTACATTTGGAGACAAATAGGGATGTGCCTGCTAGAACACACGTCTAATAAATTTACAATTCTTTTCTTTTATTATGGCAAATATATATAGGTTTTCATATTGATTTTTTTAATGAAATAAAACAAAATATGAAAATACGGTATCAGTTTTTATTTAGCTTCGTAAATTGGTGAATAAACATTAATTTCGACTTATAATATTATTTGTCGATAGGACATTAATCCCATCCCTAGGTTTTACTATAGATACGTTATACATTTGTAGCGTGGCGCTGGAGGACACATCGCGTATTATATAGATGGGCGTCGAAAAGGTTAAATAATTTATTATATAGTTTTAAATTACTTAAGGATAAAAATAAAATTATTTTCGAATTCCTCTATTTTTTCTCAACGATTTGGTACCCGTGTACCTCGAGGTATATGTTTGGGCAAAGTTGTATGGGCTTTTGTTGACCTCCTTTAAGAAACTTGCATCATGTAAATGGAGTTATAACTATTATCTTAGCAAGATACTTAAACATACCAAGAAGTTAACACATTATTCTGTTTGTTCGATAGAGTCCTACTTGTCGACACCGATCCCTCCCAAGGCTTTCTACATACCGACAACGACACAGCCTGTGTCGACCACGTCTCGCCCCAGCTTAGCTGACCTGCACTTAGAAGGCTTCACCTGGGTCGAGCCCCTGCTGGATGCCAGTGCGGACAACATCGTGCTGCCCAACAATGACACAACTGTCACCTTGAAACTTGCCAAAGACTCTGTTGTAAGTAATGAAGAAATGAATGAATGAAAGTTGAATGCCGTAATTGAAGAAACAAATAAAAAGCCATTGTGCCTCGCGTGGATCCACGTTTAGAGATATAACGTTTTAATACGAAAAGATGTCTACTTAATTAAGAAGTAGGTGATAAATTCGTTTTCAATTGAGATAACAGAAAAGCTTCAGTCCCCATGTATGTCGTCAATAAAAGTAGTCATTTTCTAACATGGAATAGAATAGAATAGAATATCATACTCTTTATTATGTACACCATATAAATTACAGACATAAATATAGAAATTTTACAAAGGGTGACACAATGGGCGGTCTTATCGCTAAGAGCGATCTTTTAAAGACAACCGTTAGAAGATCGCTCTTAGCGATAAGAAGATTCTGAAAGAAGATTGTGTTGGTACTCGTATTAAAGTAAATCAAACAGGTGAACCCTTTGTAAAATGTAGTCCTACTAGGGTTGCCAACCCTACTATGTAATACAGTATCCTAATCCAACGAATCCTGCCATATTAGAGACCTAAACACAATATTAAAATATATATAAGGTCCCATTAAAATAGGTGGACAAACTTTTACAAATCATTCAGACCACCAAAATAAGGACAGTGGTAAAAAAAAAAAATAAGAAAAATGCATTAGATACCTTAAAAAAAAAAAAATCAGTTAGCGAAAATGCACTAAACATTTTGGTTACCCAATGCATAAACACATCCATGTCTGCTATCTCATAAATTCTGATTCTACGAAATAATGGTCCAGGCGCACGTGGCCATGTCACCACCCGCCGGTTTCATTGTTCAACTCATGCCATCTCACTCTAACATAGCCCTTCACCGCGGGGATGCCCGGGGCGAAGGGCCGCTGACGTAAAATATGACAAATTGACAATGAAGCCATTTCAGTTTTCGTCGCGCAACCGAGCCAACAGAACATGTTACATGAAAGTCTGCGTGTGTGTTGTTACGTAGTTATCACAATCGACAACAATGCCTTATTACGCGTACAGCAACCAAGAATACTTGGAAATGGTCCTGTGTTATCGTGAGTGCAACGAAAGCTTACGACAAGCCCAAATCCTTTATCAAGAAAGATTTGGAAGGCGGCCGAGCCTCACCATAATCCTGAGAGCAGTACAGCGCCATCGTGAATGTGGCACCTTCATGCCACCAGCGGTTGACGCAGGAAGACCGCGCTATCCGGTGCGCCTTGAAGAAGACGTTTTAGATTTCTTTAGAATACACCCCACGGCGAGCACTGCCGATGCCGGTCGTGTATTCAACGTCAGCGATTTTTACGTGTGGAAGAAGCTCCTTCGTGATAAAGGCCACCACCCATATCATTGCACTCGTGTGCAAGAACTGAATTTTGTAGGTGGCTACTCCAACAACCCCAACGTCACATTCTCTGGACTGATGAATGTACTTTTACACGTGTTGGGTTATTTAACATACATAATTCCCATTACTGGACAACTATTAACCCAAATAAAGTGAGACCGGACTATTACCAAACACGGTTTAGTGTAAATGTGTGGGTAGGAGTGCTAGACAATAAAGTTTTAGGGCCTGTTTCTTAACCGTTTAAACAATAATACGTACATAGACTTGTTACGTAACGATGTTGAAACAATGTTAGAAGATGTACCCCTGGTAGTCTGGCGTGACCTCTACTTCCAGCATGATGGCGCGCCAGCACACTTCGCTAGAAACGTAAGAGACTATCTCAATTCTCGGTTCGGAGACCGGTGGATTGGTCGGGGTGGTCCTGTCCCGTGGCCTGCTAGGAGCCTGGACTTGACTCCGCTTGATTTTTATTTCTGGGGTCGTGCTAAAGATTTATTGTACGGTGAAAATGGACACTTAATAGCCAGCGTGAATGAGCTATGTACGCGAATCACCCTCGCATTTGAAACAATAAAAAGTGAAAGTGACACTCTTTTAATAGTGCAAAGAAATTAAACGCGCTCGCAAGTGCATCGCTCAAAACGGTAGGCACGTTCAACAATGAATGTAATTACGTACCTATCCACCTATCGTCGTAGAGTAAGTAGTATTTATATTAATTATTGTAAATAGGGCTGATTCTAATTTTTAACCATGACTGATTCAGTGTTTTACTGTTATCGAACTTTAAATAAATAAAAAAGATTCATAACACTACATTGTATCCACTGCGCGCTTGTTTGTTTACAACTTTCTGCATTTGCTTTAATACTTTGATAACAGTTCAGCACGCAATTAGACAGTCCAAAGCCTGGTAAAGTGTGATGGGAAATTAGAATCTTTTCTTTTCGTACCTAGACGGTTCATAATCATGTGTTCAAGGAAAGTTTATTCACCCCCAATATTAGCCTGTTTTCAAATTGCGCGTCTTAGGTTATTTATTTTCGACTTTATTTTAAGGCTCACAATGTTGATTTTTGTTTGACACTGACAACCGCGCTAAGCAGCACCTCGCCATATGTGTCGGCCCTAACAGTACTGGCCGCCCGCGTGCAAGTACCTACCCATAAGGATGGGTTTATTCTAGAGTGCCGGCTGTGGTGCCGAACAATTTATTATTTTCGATCAAAATAAAATCACTTTAATCATTGTTTTTTTTTGCTTGGATATCTTTGGTTAGACGTACTGAACGCTGTATTAAAATTTGTCCAACTATTTTAATGGGACCTTATACAGAGTTGATATGACAGAGGGGCATTAAATTAAACTACGTATACCATACGTGTTTAGTATTAATTCGACACGGTGTAAAAATAAAAAGCAACAAAAATGAGATTTTTTTGTTTTCAAACTAACTAAATAGCTTACAAATCAGAGTAAAACGCAACCACCCTTTGTAACTGACTTTAGATACTTAGGCAACAAAGCGGCAACGTCGCACGCGCGCCGGAGCGCGGCATGTGTTATCTCGTGTCAAGGCGGGCGGCCAGTGGTGGCGCGGGCGAAGACTTAGCCCTCCGCTCGCGTTTTCTTTTATGATAGGTAAGGTTTTGAAATAGGTACGCACACAAATACACTAAATTTTTAAACAGGAGAACACATCGAGAGTTCTCCATTCACATTAATGCACAAATTATACCGACGGAGAATATTGTTATTTATTTTTGTAATTATATCACTGTTCGTCGCTAAGGACTTTAATTTGTGAAATGCTAAAATAATCCTATTTTTTAGTTCAACAATTGTATTACCTCTGAGGCATACACTTCACCCTTAATGTACCCCCACAAAAAGAAATCCATGGGAGTGAGGTCTGGAGATCGTGTTGGCCACCGAACAGCTCCCAATCGACCGTTCCATTGCTGCCCAAACATTTCTGTGAGCCGCACCCTGGAAGCCGTCACAGAATGTGGAGGCGCTCCGTCCAGCTGGTACCACAACGTGCGATGAACGGCTAAAGGCAGTTCGTCTAAAGGCTGTTACACGAGGCATTGTTGAACACTTTAATTACACACACACAACCAAAGTTTAATTACGTGTCCTATCACAATAAAAAAAAGAAATACTGTCTTAAACTTATTTAGTGTCCTATCACAATAACAAAACAAAATCACAATTATTGTCTGCGCGCGAGTTCGGCAAAACAAAAGCGGCGCAGGAGCTTCCGTGACGTAACATACGTTCCGAAAGGATAGCGTCGGCGCACTGAGGACTTACCGTTCGCAAGGACACACTGACCTATTTCTATTTCTTTTACGCGCGGGATGTTTTGCTATGATTGTCACTCTCGTAATGAAAGTGCAAGTGTGTGTGTATTTTTTATTGCTTCCTTGTTTGCTTTGCCATCTTTTTAGCGAGAAATATTTGGTTGTACTTGTGACTTGCGTCAGAGCGGCAACAACGCATCGTAGGTTATACTCAGATTTATCGTTTTAAGGTGCATGACCCATGCGTATAGACATAATCAGCTGTTAGGAAAGATACATCGTGTTCAAACGGGGCAAAAACTTAAAAATTCATTTGCGACTAAACTACTGCTCCTATTTAATTGATTTTTGGTACAGAGCTTCAAAATAGTACCTAGTATAGGCAGTTGAAAGGAAAGCCCCTCTGTCGTATCAACTCTGTATATACAGGGTTACTGGTAACTCGACGTATTCCTTGCAGCACATCATAGTAGGGTTAAAATGCAACAAATTAAGCCACCAAATGTTCTACCGAAGTTCAGTAGTTTTTGAGTTAGTAAGGGTTTTAGATTTTTTGTGAAAAATCCCAGATTAAATTATTTGAAGCCAATTTGAAAATTATTCACGGGGCGGCTGTACTGAAATTGGAGTTATTATCATAGTTGACGCCGTAGCGGATCGTTTTTAATAATTAAAAGTTCAAAATGACTAAAACTTTGGTGAAGATCACTAATCAAACATTTTTTTTTTGTAATTTTTGCTATTACTTCATACAAAATGTTGTCTTAGCACAAAAAAAAATACTACACCAGGTGTACAAATTATTAGTAAAATATCCTTGTCTTATCAGCTATCCAAAAAGGTATGATTGTCAATACTTTTGCGTGTGTGACAGGGAAAGATAGAAGTTTTATGGCGAGCAGGTAAAATTGCGAGATTGTCGTATTATTCGTAGTTTTTACCTGCGTTTGAATTCCAAACACTCGGCAAGCTTTATGATTGGTCACTATTGTTCCCTCGGTACGAGACAGGGTGCGACTTCACAAAATCTGGTCGTCAGCGTTAGTTAGTTACAACTCTACGTTGCGCAAGTTCGTGTTTTGTTATCTGGCTATATCCCTGACTGTTGCCCCATATCTTGCTCTTGTGTTGTGCTGTGCGTTCATAAGTGCTGACTATGGCTGCATATTCTAATCAAGAATACGCTGACATATTGTACTGTTACTGACTTTGTGACGGTAACGCTGCTGAGGCGCGAAGATCATATCAACTGCGCTTTCCAAACCGCCGACTCCCCCACGTTAGTGTCTTCGGATCGACTTATCGGCGATTATCTGAAACTGGCAGTGTTCAAAGAAGCAGGCAAATTGACACTGGTCGTTCTCGGAGATACACGGCTGAGGACGAGGAGCTGATTCTTCAACGTTTTATTGACGAGCCCAACATATCTACAAACGTCGTAGCGCGTGAGCTTGGTATGTCACAGTGGAAAGTCTGGTCTGTAGTTCACTTGTTAGGCCGACATCCATACCACTACCAACCCGTGCAGTCATTAGAAGAGGGAGATCCGCAGAGACGGCTTGAATTTTGTCGTTTCATGCTAAATGCCGATGCCGAAAGTGAAAACTTTTTGAAAAACATTCTGTGGACCGATGAGTCATGTTTTGACCGTGATGGTATCACAAATTACCACAATTTACATTACTGGGCACCGAAGGGAGAAGGAAACCCTAAGAAACTGAAACCAACCGCATCGCAGCGTAAGTTCTCGCTTAATGTTTGGATGGGTACTATCGACGATAAGTTAATAGGCCCACATATTTTACCCCGAACATAAATGGGGAACTTTATGAAGATTTCCTAAGAAATCATTTAGCAGCACTGCTCACGGATGTACCCGAAGAAAGAAGGGCAAACATGATATACCAACATGACGGATGTCCAGCCCACTTCCGCATCACAATTCGACAATTGCTGGATGAAAACTATCCAAACCGATGGATTGGGCGCGGTGGGCCGATTCCGTGGCCTGCACGAAGCCCTGATCTGACGCCGCTAGACTTTTACGTCTGGGGTCATATGAAAGACCTAGTTTATGTGACCCCCGTAAATTCAATTGAAGAACTAAGGGAGAGAATAACAGATGCGGTGGACCAGATGAGGACCACAATCACATCAAGAATCACAAAAACCGAAGTGAGGAAGCGAATAAGAGCATGTATTCGAAACCGAGGGCAGCACTTCGAACAAGACGTGTGAAATACATGTTATTAAAGACCACAAATTGATATTGATTAAAAATAATAATAATTTTCACGAAATTGTTTAATTTGATTTTCCGAATAAACACCTTCTTGTACTAAATCAAAAACGATTTTCATAATGCAGTCCAAGACTTTGTATTAACTTTCATACCTTTTTGGATAGCTGATAAGACAAGGATATTTTACTAATAATTTGTGAACCTGGTGTAGTATTTTTTTTTGTGCTAAGACAACATTTTGTATGAAGTAATAGCAAAAATTACAAAAAAAAAAATGTTTGATTAGTGATCTTCACCAAAGTTTTAGTCATTTTGAACTTTTAATTATTAAAAACGATCCGCTACGGCGTCAACTATGATAATAACTCCAATTTCAGTACAGCCGCCACGTGAATAATTTTCAAATTGGCTTCAAATAATTTAATCTGGGATTTTTCACAAAAAATCTAAAACCCTTACTAACTCAAAAACTACTGAACTTCGGTAGAACATTTGGTGGCTTAATTTGTTGCATTTTAACCCTACTATGATGTCCTGCAAGGAATACGTCGAGTTACCAGTAACCCTGTATATATACAGCGTGTAACGGAAAGGGGGTATCAACCCTGAAGGAGGTGAATGTGCTCATGAAACTCAACAACTTTCCCCAAAGAACATAGGTCGAAATATGAAAAAAAAAATTGGCCCTCCCTTACAAAACTGACTACCAGCTGATTGATTTACTATGGGAAGGGCAATTTTTTTTTTTCATATTTCGACCTATTTTCTTTGGGGAAAGTTGTTGAGTTTCATGAGCACATTCACCTCCTTCAGGGTTGATACCCCCCTTCCGTTACACGCTGTATATAAGTAGGTAATGTAGTAGGCGAACCTACTATCATTTCATTTCAATACAAAATGGCGAAATAAGCGCAATAGGGACAGTACTAATCTCATAAAAGCTGAATTGCGTTATGGTAGATATTTTATATTTATTTATTTAATACCTTAAGCACATACATGTCAAAAGGCTCAAAGAAGCTATAATTTTACAGGCAATGGCTTCAGAAGTATATTCCGGGCAGCAAGAAAGCTCGGCTTATTCATTGCGGCAGATTGAATGCCGATTAATATTATTCTCTTATTACTTATTATAATAAATAAAAAATAAAAATCGTTTATTTGGAACAGAAACAGATACAGTCTTAAACAGTTACAAACGATGGCAGCTGCAAAAGTTAAAAACTGTGGCGCAGTTGCCAACGCCCTTCTCCTAGCAAGAAGATACGTGTTCCAGATTAAGTGAAGGGTACCAAAAAAATTTCTAGAAATTTTACTTAAAACTAAGATTAAAGAAAATAATAATAATAAAATAAAATACAATTATTAAATCGTAGGGTATGCGCCGTGTGTTAGTGAGTGTGTGTGTGAGGGTGTGTGTGTGAGGGTGTGTGTGTGTGTGTGAGTGTGTGTGTGTGTGTGTGTGTGTGTGTGTGTGTGTGTGTACATGGTGAGTAGTTTTACTTGCGTATTGAGATGTATCGTTCTATAGAGTTAAACTTTCATGAGCATTTCTGTTGAGTCGTACGTTTGAGATTTCAACCATAGGCCAAGTTTTTTCTTACATTGACTAATGGTATTGGGATAAATATTTATATTTTTATTAATTTTGTTGTAGAGTTTGGAACTTAGGTATGCAAAATGGTGACGAGCTAGAGCTGTCCTGCGAGGTTCAGTGTTGCATACGCGATCAGATTGCCGTCTACTGGTACACTTTTCTGGAGCGTACCTTAGACGGGAATGCGTACGTATAATTGTTTTGAAAATAAACAATTGTCTCACAGTTAGGACCTGGCAAAAAGAGTAGAGTGACGCTGTGGGAAAACGGATAGGTTTTTTAGCAAGGACCTTCAAGACTGCTCTCTGCGCTCTTTCGAGCCGCAACATCGCTGACTTATGTGCCCCTCCCCAGACCGTGATGCAGTATCCCGTTACTGATTGGGCAAGAGCAAGGTAAACTGAAATTAGGGTCTTAAAGTCCGCTGCAGCTCTGAGTTTCTTGAATATATATAAGAGTTTTCTTAGGCGACTCACTATAGAGTTAATTTGTAGGTGCCATTTAAGGTGACAGTCAACTACAACGCCAAGATATTTAATTGACTGTATGGCTTCAAGTTGAGGGCAGTCACAGACAGTGTCTGGGGTTTGATTCAAACAAGAGTGCGCGAGAAGGGCGATCGGAGTTAGGGGTTGCCCGGACTTATTTAGGGAAAAAGTAATGAACTTGGTTTTGCTAATATTTAGAGTCAAGAGATTTAAACTCAACCATTTCATAACAGTACTCAAAGCCAGCTCAGCATTTAAGGACGCCTCATTCCAACTGTGGCCGTGAATAATTATTGCCAGGAAACCGACTACAATGATATATCTTTAACTTTTCAGGCCCCAAAAGAGGCAAGCGGTGACGCGGAGTGCGCAAGCGCAGTGGAAGGCGGCGCGGGCCTGTGCGTGTACCTGTCGCGGTGCGACGCCGCGCGGGACATCACTGTGGACGTCTACAGAACGACCTACTGTACCGTGAGCCAAGGGTACGTTATATGCAGCTATCGGTAATAAGAAAAGTGGAGATGTGCTGGAGAGCCAAGGAACTCCCTAACTTAGTAGGTAGTATTGGGCGCGGCACGTTGCTCTTAGATTCGATGGCAGTTTTGTACGAAAAGTTTGAAATTTACAGCGTAGGTAGTAAGTCCCACAAAGTCGGCTGACGACCTGGTGAATGAGCTTAAGCCGCGTAAATCCGCTGGATGTGGGAGGTTCAGAACCGGTTGAAACGATGCATTGCTAAGCAATAAAGATGTAGCACGTCTACAAGTCAATGTAAAACCCTTCTTGAAATAATGACGATTGATAAAATATGTCATACTAGCTTCCGCTCGCGACTTCACCCGCGTGGTAGGTCCATAAAAACTGTCCTTCTCCAGGGTTTAAAGTATCCCCATACCAAATATCATCAAAATCTGCCCAGCCGTTTCGAAGATTAGCCGGAACAAACAAGCAATAATTTTAAGAACTTATTGTTTTTTTTTGTTATGGGTACCGTAAATATTTTCATAATGCATTAAGTAGAAAGCTGTTATTTTAACATTACAAAAAGACAAATTTTATTTTATTTATTTGTATGTAGTTTATGTACAGATTTGCGTATCCTATACAGCGTGTAATGGAAGGGGGGTATCAACCCTGAAGGAGGTGAATGTGCTCATGAAACTCAACAACTTTCCCCAAAGAACATAGGTCGAAATATGAAAAAAAAATTTGGCCCTCCCATAGTAAATCAATCAGCTGGTTGTCAGTTTTGTAAGGGAGGGCCAAATTTTTTTTTCATATTTCGACCTATGTTCCTTAGGGAAAGTTGTTGAGTTTCATGAGCACATTCACCTCCTTCAGGGTTGATACCCCCTTTCCGTTACACGCTGTATAGCTGTTGTGTAACCAATATCACTTCTACTTTCAGATATGCGGGAGTCTGCTGCCCACAGAAGAAAGTCGACTTAACACATTAATAAATACCTATGTTGTTATAAATTAATATGATAGATAGAAAGAGACCATGTCAATAGAGTTGTTTTGATATTTTGTGATTCCAGGCATGGCAAGCGTACAGTTAAATGTATTGTTTTCGTATATTGTATATATCGAACAGAATGTACCTACTAGGAGCAAGTAATGAATTGCCAAAAAAATAACTGACTGTTTAGAAGCAACCGAAAGAGTATATTATAAGAAAGAAAAATATGCTTTCTTGTAGATATTTCAGTGGCAAACGTATCAAGTTTTTAAAGCTTACTTTTAACTAGACGTAGTTAGGTACTATGTAATTAAATAAAGTTGTTTTAAACTAGTTTTGAGCAAAACACGCAATTGCCGAAAACTTAAGGTGCTAGATTTATTACAATAGTGCCATTATTAGAATTAAACATGAACCTACTGTTGTGAGATGTACCTAGTTTTCGTTTTTATACGATTGAATCTTAAATAAAGATAAGATTATTTTTCATTGGAGAGTTTTATTATTTTGCGAAATTCCCGTATAGGTACCCCAAAGTTATTTCACGACTGTTATAGAACCGAAAACCATATTAGGGATGTGACACGTGACATGGTCATAACTATCCTACCCCCTGTACGGTCACCAAAAGAGATAAGTAACCACGGTCGTCGGATATAGTTGATGTTGAGTAAGAAACCGATGGATATTTTCGAATGAAATTTAATTTGATAAATAAACTGTTTGTCTTCTATTAATAAAATTAAATTTTATTCAAAAACATCGATCGGCTTCTTACTAAACTTCAACAAAATCCGACGACCCTGATCACTTATCTCCTTTGGTGACTGTACACCGGAATATTCCCTTCCCTTTGGCGCAAAGCCTATGTTTGTCCACTACCTAAGGTCTCTAATCTCTTTTCCTACCCACTTCCATTCCATCTCATTCCTACCCCTCCCTTCCTATCCAAAGTACTTTAGGTCTGCGTCCACAAACAATTCTCCAAATTTCCTCATCGTAACTCAGCAGCCGTTAGCGTCAAAATGCCTGGTTGCCTATGGCAAGCGGTTCTGACAGTTCTGGAAGGTTGGCGGAAAAATATTGCACAAAAAATTGTAAATTACTAGAATTTTCCGGAATATTTAGTATTGATCTGGGATACGTAAGAGTATTGTAGAAGGCTCTCGAAGCTATCACATCAAGGGTATATAAAGGCGCGCTAGTGAGTATTTGGTTAGTTTGTGAAAATTATTAGTGAACATCAACTTCGAACGATCATCTTTTACGAGTGGCATCAGGGCCACAACGTTAGTGTGGCTACCGCTAACATCACCAAAGCGTTCGGTGAAGGTGTTGTATTGCGATGGAAGATAAGCCGCTGGTTTGCTCGCTTTGCATCGGGAGATATAACTCTTGAAGATCACGAGCGATCTGGGCGACCATCCACCTTCGACGATGAGGAATTACTCCGCTGTTTAAAGGCTAATCCAGAAATAAATACGCGTGATTTGGCAGAGACTTTTGGCTGTCATCATTCAACCATCGAGGCTCATTTACACAAACTCGGCTATCTTAAAGTAATGGCACGATGAATTCCACATCAACTAACTGACAGTCATCGTCAAGTCAGAGTTAATATTTGTGAATCGCTTCTTTTTCAGCCACATCGGAAAGAGTTTCTTGAAGATCTGGTAACCGGCGATGAGAGCTAGATTCTCTATGATAACAACACACGGCACGCCGTCTGGCTTCCTTACGACGCAGAGCTACCAACGCAGCCAAAGCCGAACCGTCACTCACGCAAGCATCTTCTCTCCGTTTGGTGGGATGCGAAGGGACCCACTCCATTACGAGCTTTTCCCTGCGACGAAGGACGATTACGACTTCCATTTATACTGAACAGCTTCAGAAACTAGCTGACGCAATAAGAGAAAGACTACTGAAACGTGTAAATGTTCACTTACACCATGATAATGCGCGACCTCATGCTGATTCGGAGACTCGACAAAAAAATCGTAGAGCTTGGCTCCCGGTTGCCTACCCACCGTACTCATCGGATCTTGCGCCATCCGACTATCACTAAAGCTTTATTTGCGTGAGAACAAATTTCAAAATTACGAAGACCTCAAAATGGCAGTGGACAATTTCTTTTCTGTACAGCCTCCGGAATTCTGGGCGCAGGGCATCAACAATCTACCAACTACATGGGCCAGAGTAACAGAGTTATTTGGGGATTACATTACTGATTAATTATTGTAAATAACAGAGTTATCAATAAATTCATTAAGTCTTATATCTTGGTGAAAGAATTTCCCGCCAACTTGATATAATCAAGAATTGCTATCTAATTGCTTATATTTGCAGCATGTCTTCAATAATTGCTACACATGATACATTCAGAGAAGTATGAATATTTTTTTTGACCAGCCATTCTGACGTCATGGTGGATGGTGGCCTATGTGTCCAGCATGAAGGACGCAGAATTTTGAAAACTTTGTTGTATCAATAATTGCTAACTAATTGCTACTTTCACGAATTTAAGTTTGAGCTTCGTACATACATTAGGTAAAAAAATATAGCTTTTATTAAAATTTGTACGAAGAAGTGCCTTATAATTTGGAAGGTCCACAGATTTTTTTACTACAGCGTCTTGTTCAAATCGTGCAGGCGTTCACTTCGATTTATTATAATGAAGTTTGGCGAGTACGGTAAAACGGGGTGAATAGGAAATGCAGGGGTGAATCGGGATGAAACTTTAAAATTAATTTTAACATTGAAATGATATCGTTTTTTGCCAAAAGGTCTCTAATGTGTTTAGTGTATTATAATTAACGATTAAATGACCTTATTGGCAACAAACAACGTTAAAATCCATTTAAAAGTTTCATCCCGATTCAACCCTGCATTTCCTATTCACCCCGTCTTACGGTAGTTTATAAAACGTAAGTACATACCTACCCTCAATAACACAATATTTACTAGTATCACTATGCACACGAAGTAAAAAAGAGTTCATATTATGACCAAAATCATTATAAGAGACTGAGGGAGTCTACTACTACATGCTACGATTTCTATTTTACGATATATCAATGTGGTCCCTCAGTTCACACGCACATGATTCCGTGTCAACAGGGTGGGTAACCCATAATTTTGACCGCTTACACGATTACCGAGCCAGCCGCTAGCAATTCGTTAATAGCGTTGAATCTTTTCAGTTTATTTAGTACTAGCGACCCGCCCCGGCTTCGCACGGGTGCAATGGAGAAACGCTGATAATTTTAGAGCCATTATTTCTCGTAAGAAGTATAGGATAAAAAATTGATATTGTGGGTTATCCCCAAGAGATAGACCATCGCGGACTTTTTTGTAGACCTTTTTAAGGTGTACAATACTGTAGTACATTATTTTGATCTATCTCGACGGGTTCAGCCAGCGTTTACAATGTAAGCGCAAAAAAATGTGTTTATTTACGACATTACATTAGAAACCTCTAGAATTATCAGTGTTTCTCTATTATATTATGCATGTATTATACATATAAACCTTCTTCTTGAATCACTCTATCTACAAAAAAAACCGCATCAAAATCCGTTGCGTAGTTTTAAAGATCTAAGCATATATAGGGACAGACAGACAGGGAAGCGACTTTGTTTTATACTATGTAGTGATTAGCTTCGAAACATGTCACGGAATTAGGAGTAGCACTTATTTGCCCACGCGTAATGTGTACTTCGTATGTTTGAATACCTCCATATGAGATAGTAAATTACAACAGTCCGTTAGTTACACTGTCCGCCACAGCGCCAGCTACCGCAGACCACTTCTGTGTGAAAAAAATATAGAAACTTAACACACAAGAGTCGATTTGTCAAGAAAATCGACTATGATTTACGAAATTTCACATCTCTAGTATTGACGTCTGAAATTTGGTTTGACAGATTTTTATCAATATTGGTCGAACAAGTCGTTTTGCGGATTGCTTCAGGGAATATTTTTATACGGTAGAAAATAACTGTAAAGGTATGGTAAATTTGGCCGACGCGTTTATGATAAATACGGTGACGGATGGAGCTATGAATTTGTTACGTCAAATTGTAAGTTCCGACTTCAGCTTTGTACTATTGAAGGTTCTTCCTTAGATCCGATACAAGGGTTCATTGCTTGCTGTCAAAATTAATCATTTTGTTTCGTTCCACAGGGTATTTTCAAGGCTCAACAAGTTCCTCCACCACCTATTCAGCAAGTTATGGTTAGAATGCCGCTGTGGCAACTAGCGCAGGAGGCGGGGCCCTTCGTGCGCCTCGCCGGGCTGAGCGGTGCAGCTGCTGTAGTGCTCGGTGCAATGGGGGCTCACCGCAATTTCCCTGACCCCGAAACTAAAGAAGACTTGAGGAAAATATTTGACACAGCCAACAGATTCCATTTCTTACACACCCTTGCACTTGTCACAGTTCCTCTTTGCCGGCGACCGTTTATTGTAAGTCAAATAGATCTTAATTTCTCTAAATTTTTAACAATTTGCTAATAATGACATTGAACTTTGTAATAAGTCATTACAGAGGGAATGACAAGTCACGAATTTGATTAGCATAACAATATGCTTTATAAAGATTACTCGATTGATATTGTTATCATAATGAATTTCTTGATCAATCAAATCCTTTGCTTAGTTCTGATTGAAATATAAGATGAGTAGGAATGAAAACTGCAATATATTCTTTACTTTTTAAATGTTACGCAATAAAAATCAATTTTTTGCCTTCTCTTCTTTCTTGTGACTTCATCAGTAAAATTTATTTCCAGGCTGGTGCATTCTTCATTGCTGGAATGACCCTATTTTGTGGCACATGCTACTACCATGCGTTCACCGGTGACCGCTGCTTCCGCAGGCTCACTCCCATTGGTGGCTCATGTCTCATCCTCGGTTGGGTTGCAATGGTGCTGTAAATCCTTGTGACTATTTCCTAGATGTTCTTATGTTGATAGATGGTCAAGTGTACATTCTAGTGTAGGGTTATTTTTTAGACCATCGCACAGGTACTTTTATTATTAACTGCTATAAACTAGTTTTAGAACTATAATTTAGAATTTTATTATGACATCTATTTCCAGTGTTGAGTTTGAACACCGTATGCATCACACATAGTCTGAAATATGCTGATAATAGTTATAGATAATATAATTATTGGTGCCAACCATTAATAGACACTTTCATTCATGTTTATGTCTCGAGTAATTAGATATATATAATATAATATAAATGAAATATAATCAAATTTTTACATAATGTTTATGGATTTATCATATTTTTGTGGACAGTTTGGTGGCAGTGTAAAGTAATATAAAGATTAATTATTGTTCACAATCTATGTTGTGTTTTATTTATATTGCCATGTGTTGCAGGAGTTCATAAATAATATGAAACAAATTGCATTAACCGATTCATTGCCACCATCATTTTCATGCATACTTTAGCCAGGTCCCGAACATTGGACAATGAATTGCCAGGCGCGTCATGGGCCAACATCAAGGATGACGCACCTAGAGCGTCATTGGCCCCCGTGTGATGTTTTATGCGTATTTCGCCGTTATCTTGCGTCGATCTAACAATAAGCTAAGAGAAAAAGTTTTCTGTGTGCTTCGATTCATATTCGTTGGTATTCTACGGAAATATGGCATCACAAGGTAGGATTTATTCATTTTAGTAAAAATGTTACAGGGGTCGTCAACATTTTTTTTTAATTACTGTGATTTTATATATATGTATTACTATCACATATATTTTTGAAAATTTCGGGTTGGTGCAAAAGTTATGACAAAAAAATGTTCAACATCTTTTATTTCATAATGTTTTTCCATAACAATCTAAATTACGCAATAGTATTGTAGAATGTTCTCGAATGTGTCACTTGGCGTGTATAAATAGTCGAGCAAACGCACAATTAATTAATAATGGCTTCTATCGCGAAGAAGTATCTACGAGCGATCTTTTTAACCAACTTCAAAAAGGAAGAGGTTATCAATTCAAAAATACAACGTGTAACGTTAAATGCGCAAAACCTGAAAATAGTTTGATCAGAATAACGAGCAGAATTAATTGAACCACTTTTTAATATCCCTTAAATGCATGATTTATTTTATCGTATTGCAAAAAATGCTATTGTATAGGTATTTATTTATAGAATTTAGATAGTAAATATATAATAATTATACAAATTCATAGAGTATATGTATTGTTTTGACAAAAAGAGGTGCGTTCAGAAACTCACAGCTATCACATTCTTAAAAAAATTAAATGACGTGCTTTGTTGCCATTTGGCAACATTATGCATTTAAGGGTTAAAGGTCACATTTTTCAAAAAATCTTCATTAGCCTTTTGAACGCCTTATATCGATATACAACTGAGTTTTTATTTTCGTCTTTAATTTTCTAATAAACCGTACTCACGACACTGAAATTTTATTTAACCTGCCACTATCTTCCAATATAGTAATCTTTACATTTTTATCTCCTGATATCAACTTATACACAAATAATATACTCTGGACTAAAATTTCATATTCATCTTCTTAAGTTTTTATTGATTTTACAATCATACGTCACAACACTAGCTGTCACATATAGCAGACTACGGCGTGTGAGACACTCCTTTTATACGCGTTTAACATCTACTTTTAAAACAACAAATTTCTCGATATTGGTGGTTTATTTATATTAGTTTCGTGCAATAAAATATAGACGGAAGCTTAAACTTTTAAATTATATAAATAAAAACACACAAAAGTAATGACTAAATTGTTTATTTCATAATATGGTGCGACGTGTATTTTGTCATATATTTGTGACGTTGGCGTTGAGGGTAAGATTTCGTTTGTCACATATATGTGACAATGGCGTTCAAAAGGTTAAAAACGTTGCCGTGTCTATTTATTAAAAGTCAAGCAAGCCAATGTCAGCGCGGCGCAGCAGCCCGGTGACGACTCCTCCCTCGATAAAGCGTCGTTGCAGATGCAAGAAACGATCAGAATGGCCAGTAACTAAAATAGCACATAAAATCTTTACAATTTTTTTAATGACTTATTTTCTCTCTGAAATACACTCACCGGCACCGGCCTACGGTATTTCATCCCGCGTCCCGTTTACATGCAAACGATCCCAGCGAGTTTGTAAACACTCATGTAAACTTCATACTGATAATAAAGTGAAATAGGTCAATTGAATTAAAAATCAGTTGGGGTATCCGAGGTTTTGCGCATTTAACGTTACACGTTGTATATTCTAAATTAATGACCAAGCGTACTATCAACTTCATTGTTTAATTTAGGATAAAAAGTGGTACTTCTCTTTATAAATCAAATATGTTTTTAGGTAAGTTCGATGTGACGCACCAGGTGCGTCATGGGTCTCCCGTAATATTTTCTTATGACGGGCCTGGGGCGTCATTGGCTATGGATCGGTTAACTAACATGCTAACTGGCTTTTTTAATTATGTAAAAATACCAAATGGTATGTAAGATAATGCAATTTTTTTAATTTCTATATAAGTTATGAATTTCAATATATTCAACAGGTGGAGAGTGAAAGTTGGCTGGATTTAATTGTAGCATCCATAACACTATTGCCTTTATGAGTTATAAGCTGTTGGATATAAGATTAAAAAGGTGAAAAATGAAACCCAGTGTTGATCAATATTGTTTACATGGTTTTATTGAAATTGTTACATATTAAATTTTGCACTTTTTCTTTACTCATTTATGATACTTAAAACATACACCGTTTGGTAATAAATGCTATTATAATTCATAGGACTCTCAAACAAGTAGTGGTCCTTCAAATAGCTTAAATATAAACGTGCCAATCTAATCAGAAATAATCAACTGCAGGTGGTATTCGACGAATAACTCGCGAAGTGAAAGTGAACGGACACTATTATGTAGGTTCAGCAGACTTGGCAGCATGGATGGTCAGTCCCGTGGCTAGCGGCGCGACACCGACTCGTGCAGCCTCGTCTCCATACAGTGAAGCCAACAAAATCCATCCATGTTACATATTTACCATAAGCTTTATATTGAGAGTCAGCAGATCTCTGATGTACAGAGAAAGTAATATACAAGTTATCACATTAAATTAACACAAAATATAATATAAACATATTTCTGTAATCTAAAAAGAATCCAAAGAAAAACAAAACTATAGAACGCACAGCACTTTAAGTGTCTGTCACATTTAGGTTAATAAAATCACTTTGATTGCACAAAAACAGCAGTCGTCCGGAGCGTGCGCACCGTCAATATAACACATAGGTTTCACTAACCGCATTCACACGTGTATACAGACAACTCTGAGGGGTCGATACGTAATCACAGTAGTGGGAAGAGGACACGTGGGGCGTTCACGACAAGTGGAACGAGTGCTGGCCCTCGGACGCGGCGAGGCGCAGCTTGGCGCGCATGACGTCCGCGCTGGTGTAGTCCGGCAGCTTCAGGTAGTTGACGCACGTCATCACGGACGGCAGGTACTCATCCGGGTCCAGCGACGACTCCAGCGACTTGCGCACCACCGTCAGCGGTGGGTTCAGTGCCTTGAAACCTGTGAGGAATACCGACATCATGAAAAACTGCTAAGTTTACGAAAGCAGGTAAACTTATTGACGGGACAGGTTCCTGTAAGCTATTCTTTTAGTAATTTTTTACCTCCTGTGGGTAGCCTGGGGCTTCCAGTCACAAACTGCAAGAACAAACGCTGCTCCTCGCGGTTATATGAGGCTAGTATGTCGATGAGCATGCGAATGGCGCGCGACTCCGCGTTGTAGCCGTGATCGGGGCGAATGCACTCCGTCAGCATGCGCGGTTCCCAGCGCTGATCGCGGCCACCTGTAAGAGGCCACAGCTTTATAATAGTGTTGTTTCAGTCATTGCGTATCACGAGCGCGTATTATGAAAGAATGATAACTATGTTTATTTGTCACAGAAACACGTGCATACAAGATAATTCATTCTAATAATAAGGAAAAATAAAATACATAATTATGTCTATAATTACGAGCACAAAACAGAAATAGTCGGTCGGCTGCACGTCATGACTGCGACAAGAAGACTTCCACTCAGCATAATGCTGTGCTTTAGGGTACCCACAGCATAGCGCTGATTTTCAGTGGTTAGTGGGAAGGACGTACGGAAACCAAGTCAGATCAAATGATTCGTACGTAAAGTTTAACCCTTAAATGCACGATTTTTATTTTTAAGCAAATTAATTTTATTTGGACTTAACATTAGCTCTAAAAAATATTTTTAAAATTATATTCATAAAAATACTTTTTATTTTTTATTTTTTAAATGGCCTGGTGGAAATTTAAATCTTTATGTAATCAGAACGAATCTACTGGGAACAAAATGAATTGAATATCTCTAACAATTGGGGAATCCCCGTGCTCTGTGGAAACGAAAATATGGCATTGGATTGGTTGATGGAAATTTACATCACTATGCATTTAAGGGCTAAATTGTAATGACGCATGCTCGTGAAGTACCAATAAAGCCCTTTGTACACACGTTTTTCTTGCCGGGAAAAACTACGGCTTATTCGCCGTCTGCAGGCACAGTCGTCACTGTAGTATGGATTACTATGGAAGTTTGTTAACAGACACGTTGTTTGTAGAAACAACGTGTCTGTTAAGAGGGTTCATGCGTTAGAGCCGTGCTGGAGTCAAAATTGATGATTTCCGACGGACAATAAAACCATAATATGTTTAATTTATAGATGAGATATTGACGTCATATTATTGGGAATTTTATAATCTAGTGCATGGCTGAAAAACATTTTCAATTTTTTGTTTAGTTTTCTCATCAGAACCGTTTTTATGCAAGCCTTTTTTAAAACTAGCGATCGACGGTCTAAGCAGATGCTAGATATTAGTAAAACCATATATGACAAACTTATTACAACATTACTTTATAAAAAATAAGAACATTTTTTAGTGCATGGCTGAAAAAAAAACACGATTACTGTAAGTTTTCATTCAAGAAAAGTATATTCAAAAGTGTCAATTGTAGCCACTTTTCGAGATATTAAACGTATTAGTTTAGGATGAAATCTGAAATATTTATATTTTCTTTTAGACCTAGTAAATTAAGACATTTATGTTCTAAAACATGGTTCAAATATTTTTTTAATAACTTATATGTTTATTTTACTATGAATTATTTAGTATTGCTATATAATCGGCGCGGATTCACGCCACCGCTCATTGCCGGCTGAGGCCTTTCAGAGGCAGGACGTGTGTCGCTCCCATCGCTGCGTGACGCGTAAAATATTATCGTACTTTCGCGAGTTTTTAGCGCGACTGGGACATATTGATACTTTTTATTATAATATATTTTTATTATATTACAGAACTTTGGTGAGTACATGTTTTAATGTAATGGTATTCAATTAACTTAAGAAGATTAAATTAGACTTCTTTATGTATGTTTCGATTTTACTTTTTTTTAGATATAGCTAACAAAAGGCGCTATACGGGAATAAAACGAAAAAAATATGAAAATTTAGCCAAGGCTAATGAAGCTAAAAGGTAAGTTACCGAGGAGCCACTTTTTAACTATGTAACAGGTTATAGCCAATTCATATTTTTCTTACACGGGGATAGAATTCGTAATAATTTGCGTTTATTCTGTCTTATAATCTCATAAACTGAATTGACCATTCTGGGGTTGTCAGTTTTGGATAGTTGAGAATATACCACTGAAACGAGGTGGGTTCTCTACTTATAAAAAAAATATCTATATTAGGTGTAATTAGTAAACCATAAGAAACAATATTATACTTACTACTTTCTGAAGTCAATATAATTTTTTCAAATTACTATTTGTCTGGGTATTTTTATGAAACACAGTAGTAATAAGATAAAATTAATATCCGATTCGTTGTTATAGGCAGAAAAGAGAAGTTCAAATATTTCAAAATGCTGTTGTAAGTTTTTTTATTTTTATTTCTATATATGTTATGGCAATTTTTGAGATTTTATATCTAAACAGACACGTGTTTCCTTTATTTTGAATTAGCACCTATTAAACCAAAACTAAATAAGACATTTCTTCGTTATTTATTTATCTCAAGCCGACAATCGATCGCCTGTCCTGGTGCTTCTTATGGTTTGTGTCACTTCATATTATACTCTGCATATTATTTTCAGACTCAACAAAAAGAAAAAGTCACTGAAATATCACTGGAAATTCAGGAAAACTTGCAGGCGTTAGATACGGTTCCAACTCAAGATCCTGACGCAGGAAATCTTGTAAGAATGACTTGGACATTTGTAAACATATTTTAGCACAAATAAAACATTGTTGTGTCTCAAGCCGACAATCGGCCGCCGGACACGATGCTTACGGTTTGTGTCACTAACCGACACAAACCGACCAACATGTTATTTTCAGACTCAACAAAAAGAAAAACTCAGTGAAATAACACTGAAAATTCAGGAAAACTCGCAAGCATTAGAAACGGCTTCATCTCAAGATCCTGACGCAGGGAATCTTGTAAGAATTACTTTTATTTTTATTTTATTTATTAGGGAAAACAAACAGTGACACATTACATTTTGTAGGAAGAAATACAAAAAGATATGGCCAAATGTGTAACCAACGACATTTTCCAACGACATTTTCCATTTTACTTGGTCGTTATATACATATTTTAGCACAAATAAAACATTGTTGTGTCTCAAGCCGACAATCGACCGCCGGACACGATGCTTACGGTTTGTGTCACTATGTTATACCTACATGTTATTTTCAGACTCAACAAAAAGAAAAACTCAGTGAAATAACACTGAAAATTCAGGAAAACTCGAAAGCATTAGAAACGGCTTCATTCCACTATACATAGAGTACTCACGGAGGATTTATGTCTGGTCAATAAAAGTGCAGTGTGGGTGCCTCACACTCTGAACACGGATCAGAAGGACGTTCGTTATGAAACTGCGCGTAGCCATTTATCGAGGTATCGCCGTAAGAAAAATATACTTAATAGATTCATATGCCTTGATGAAACTTGGGTCGAATTTTATACTCCTCGTCAAAGACATCAGTCACGATGTTGGGTGGAACCGGGCACTTCAGCTGAACATTTACCACGTGCAGAGCTACATGAACGAAAAATACTACTAATAGTACCTATGGATGTCCGAGGCATTGCTTTTTGGAGAACTTATGATGAAAATACAACTATGACTGGAGAGCGATATAAGTCATTTTTAGAAGAAAATATTCCTATTTGGGCAGACGAACATCATATAACGAGTCCTATAACTTTACATGATAACGCCAGACCGCACAAATCAAAAATAGTTCAGAATTTAATTGAAGAAAAGGATGGATTGAAATTATTCAGCCGCCATATTCCCCGGATATGAATCCTTGTGATTTCAATTGTTTTGGCCATGTGAAGAGGAAATTGTCGGGTACTCGATACAATAGCAAAAAGGAGTTAGATATTAAACTAAAGAGCATTATTGATGAATTAAATGAAAGTGGTACTTTAAATGGTGTTCAAGATTTGCCAGCAGTCTGGGAGCGAGTGATTAATAGTGGTGGAGATTATTGATTAGTGTCACAAGGTTATATAATATAGTAGTCAGTTTTTGTAAAATAATAATAATAAAAAAATATGACACTGGAAGTGGGATGACCTAATATAATATTAATCGTTGTAGGACTTTACATTTGTACTACATTTCTAACTTTTCACCCCTGATTAGTATATATATACTTTACTAGCGACCCGCCCCGGCTTCGCACGGGTGCAATGGAGAAACTGATAATTTTAGAGCCACTATTTCTCGTAAAAAGTATAGGATAAAAAATGGTTATTGTGGGTTATCCCTAAGAGATAGACATACACAATCGCGGACTTTTTTGTAGACCTTTTTAAGGTGTACAATACTGTAGTACATTATTTTGATCTATCTCGACGGGTTCAGCCAGCTTTTACAATGTAAGCGCAAAAAAATGTGTTTAATTACGACATCACATTAGAAACCTCTAAAATTATCAGTGTTTCTCTACTATATTATGCATGTATTATAGATATAAACCTTCCTCTTGAATCACTCTATCTATTAAAAAAAACTGCATCAAAATCCGTTACGTAGTTTTATAGATCTAAGCATATATAGGGACAGACAGACAGGGAAGCGACTTTGTTTTATACTATGTAGTGATTTCTCTACTATATTATGCATGTATTATAGATATAAACCTTCCTCTTGAATCACTCTATCTATTAAAAAAAAACCGCATCAAAATCCGTTACGTTTTATAAATCTAAGCATATATAGGGACAGACAGACAGGGAAGCGACTTTGTTTTATACTATGTAGTGATAAAGTATCCAAAACTGCCTATTTATTTCACAAGGTTGTAATAAAAATAAGAATAGTAAATAAAAATCAACTAACGGTTAAATAAGTATCATTATACATAACGGATCAACATGGGTTAGTTTGACTATAAGTGACAGAGAGCACACCAACTCTACGCACACAGACACGCGCGCTTCTGTGTGGGTGCAAAGAGCACTGCAATTACCTAAACTTGGTGCCGCGGATTTGGCGTTAACGCTCTTAACAAA
>OX451387.1:9251884-9313219 GCA_949629135.1 Eremobia ochroleuca
ATACCAAAACATGATAAGTGCGTATGCCATCCAAAATATGATTTTTGAAAAGTTTTGATTCGTAAATCTTGTCAGCCTATTAAGGGTTTCATTAAAATGAATAACTTCAGAATATCAAAATTAATTGAACCTAGGCGAGAAACAATACAAAAGATAACATACGAAATATTTTGTCATTAACCTGTTAATCGAGCGGGACGTATAAATACGTCAAACGTAAACAATAGCGTGTACGGGTAGGACATGTGAATACGTCCTTGAAATATATCGCTCATCCAATGGAACAACGACGTAATTACGTTTTAGCTATTTTTCAGGAGAACGTTTTAAAAGTTTGAAATTGAAAATATGATATATAATATTTTCAATTTCAAACTTTTAATCCAATGATTATGCTTTAATGTTTAATATTTTTATGTATGTTACTTTACTATCAATAATAATTCGTAATAATTTCATGAGAAAACTCAAGAACTGTTAAAAAAAACATTTTCGTAATTACGTCGTTGTTCCATTGGATGAGCGATATGTTGCGCGCTGGAACGGGTGGGACGTATAGTTTCGTACAACAAAGGTATTAGTCATCGATACATATTTTCCTTTGTGCTATATATATATATAAATAAACGAAAATATATATATTTCATAGTCTGTTCATTTATTTTAAACTTAAATAAACAAAAAAAATAATAATATGAAATTACGTTCTCCGGGCGTGACGTACTGACACGTCCTAGTGAAAGAGTTCGCGCCCGTTATATTCTGCATGATTAAAAAGGGAATTCCCCGGTTAACAGGTTAAGGTGGCACTAGTCGATACTTTGGGTGTGAGTAAGACATCTTAGAAACAAATTCGGCACCGACAAAGCTCAATTATCTAAGTTTGCAATAAACTTTGTTTGTAATTGATTTATGCAGTGGTTTTTTCATAAAACTGTTATTTTATAAAGGACTTTTAGAATTTTTTACGCGCGTTTCAGTTCGGAACGGTGTTTGTGTGCGTGCGAACTAGACTTTGTACGTGTAGACTAGCGTCTAATTGCTCATCCCTGATATTATCTCTATCGGACACGATGCCAGGTGAGACAGCGTGCTTTTTGGCCATGCCCACCAGTGAGTTCAAGCTCGCGAATAATTCCACCTTAAGATTAATAATTATTAGTTTGGATCTCTAATTATTAGTCTTGGCTGCTGTGTAGGCTATTCAAACACCTACCGAACTAATTCGACAGATATTCTACAACAGTTTCAGTAACATTTTTTAACTCACCTCTATCATCCCGCCACTGCCAGTGCGCAGTACGTTCTGTGGTGGCAGACCAGGGTCTGTCGAGATGGGAGTCGACCGCGAAGATGCCGTCAGTCGGCAGGCGCGGCATCAGTTCGCCGATCAGACAGGTTATCTCGTATAACTCTTGCGGGAGACGAGGGATTAACTCCACTTGCTGTAAATGATTGCTTGCGTTCAGTGGCGTGCCTAGTGGTTAAACTTAGGGCAAGCCAACTTACTTAAAAAAAAAAAAACTAAGTACCTACCTACCGTATCGCCTGTCACAAGTTGTGCCTACCGACTGATTCGTTTTAGTTCTTACTAATATTCTTATTTCATAATTGTAAGTTTTTGCTATTAGCAATTAAAATGAAATGTTTTTTAATAGCACCATTTTTTTCTTATATTATAAATTATATACTCAAAGTATTGGTAATCCTTTACAAAATCGCAACTTTTTCATTTTCATATTATCAGTTTCGTGTAAAATATGATAAGACGTATAAGAGCCATCTATTAACATTATTGGCACAACAGAGCTCAGAGTTAGTTCATATTTCACTCGCTCGCAACAGTCGCTATAGGCAAAATATTACAATCTGGCCACTAGATGGCGTACAAGTTATTGATTGATTTCTAACTACACATTGTTTACGATGTTGATAATATTTATAATTATAATTACTCACAATGTGAACAGCCATAACTCTTCAATTTTCGTTTCTTTATCACAGACAGATGACAAACACCACACACACGCACACGGAAGGCATGGTAAAAATTACTAGACAGATTTACTTTACCTTCAGTAGCTTTGATAAAAGCCGTTTTTTGTCAATTCATTTAGAGAACATGATCCTGGCGCCTGCTTTAATTTTTACAATTAATTAAGCGGCCTTTACAAAATATAAAAATTATATATTCTAACTCAAAACGGCGTAATCAGTCGGCGTCAAAATTTGGTGAACGTTTTATTTCTACCAACAGCTGTTTTTCTATTGCAATTTTCGATAATTCGGAAAGCCGTTCTTGTTCTTGAGTACTTATTTCTTAATTAAATATGTGTGAATACTTATTTAACACGTTCCGCGAAACAACTTGTCGCAGGAATGATCACAATTAAATGAGCTAGGTATCTTTAAAAGTTCCGGAAAGGCACCCTGAAGGCAATTTTCGACTAAAATGCCTATTACGTAATTTAGATTTCTGAGAAATAGGTACTTAAAAATTAGGTTTAGGTGAAGTAATGAGATTATTATATTCGTCTGTAAAACTTGAAAGTATTTACCTTTCCGAATAAAGATTGCACATACTTTAATCCATCACAAGGCACATTTGCAAGCGTTTCCGAATTCATTTTAATGTCAAGAAACTTTTTAATCACTTCAAAACAAAGATAATCACCGCAAAACTAATCACAACACTTCATTTCACAGAAAATGTCCAAGCAAAAAATGCACCAGTAACCGCTCGAAACGAACTTGAACTAATTTGAAATTGTATCATTCCATTCCATAGATCGAGCTTTGCACAGCGACGCGCTCATTCATACTATTTACACACACACACACGCTTCGTTTTACGTTCCATTCATAAAAAATCAGAAGCCAGGCTTAAAAATCAGTACAATTTGGAAAATAAGTACATACTGATATAATCAACAACGTGAACATTTGTATACAAATAGTGACAGGTCCAGAAGCCTCATAAGAAGCCACCTGGTGCGAGCGAGACGGGACGATGTTTATTGTTGCGTTCTCGCAATAGCGGTATTGGAGAGGTTTGGCAACGGTGCGCGTGATGAAAACTGTGCGGGATTTAAATATTATTCTTCGAGTATGTAAACCTGGCAACCTTGCATCGAACGTATAGCAGGCGGCCGCCGGCCGGGGCGCGCAGTTTTTATTATTCTTATCAATTCTTGCGACATGATTGAGTTGGTTAATTTACAAGTTTACTTGTGTAGTTTTATTTTTTTTAAATTTTTTATTGTTAGGCTCACGTTTGACTGAAAGCCGGGCTTTTCGGCTTTAATGAAAGGAACGCCCCTGCTTGCGTTAGAAAGTATGAAAGGACACGGTGTAAGGGCGCTTGTACACGGTAAGAAAATACGCCGGGCCTACGCAAGAATTCGTGTCGTAACTAGAAAATAACTGTGTACACTGCTCGCAGCGGTGCACGAAAAAATATCATGTCTGCGCAAGACACGACGCAGCAAACGTTGTTGCGGAGAACATTGTTTCGCGTGTAGAACAGACAAAATTCTTGTCGTGTACACGAAGAATTTGTCTTGTCTGCCGCAGACACGCTAAATTTTCTTACCGTATACAAGCGCCGTAAAAGGGCTTGTTAAATTTCAATAACGTGCGCAACAGAGCGCTGATATGATAACAATAAAGTTAGCTAGTTGTTATCAGGTCATAACTCGCGTTGACACTAGAAGTGGTAGTAGGCTTTACGGACAATCAATTCGAGTATTTTCGTATAGTAATCGTGCGGTTGGTGGTGGAGCTGAAGTACCAAACTACGATACTGCAGTTTGGTACACGATTTAGATCTGTTATTTGTCTATTTGTTTACCTCCTGGTGCAGGCTGGAGCCCGTCAGCAGACACAGCAGTGTGTCGGCGATGGAGCGCTGGTGCAGCGCCAGCGCCAGCTGCGGGCACGCCGCGCACATGACCCACAGCAGGCGCAGCACCGTGATGAACGTGGCGCCCGAGATCAGTGGCGGCTGCACTACCAACTGTAAACAAATAATTATTTAATACTAGCGACCCGCCCCGGCTTCGCACGGGTGCAATGCTGATCACTACATAGTATAAAACAAAGTCGCTTTCCGCTGTCTGTCTGTCTCTATGTATGCTTAGATCTTGAAAACTACGCTACGGATGCGGTTTTTTTATAGATAAGAGTGATTCAAGAGGAAGGTTTATATGTATAATACATGCATAATATAGTAGAGAAACACTGATAATTTTAGAGCCATTATTTCTCGTAAAAAGTATAGTATAAAAAACCGTTATTGTGGGTTATCGCTAAGAGATAGACATATACCATTGTGGATTTTTTGTAGACCTTTTTAAGGTGTACAATACTGTAGTACAGACGCCAGCACATCAAGCTACCCGAAACTGTCAAAATTTCCCAATCAACTTTGAACCTTATGCTTTAGTGATAAAGTTGAAAATCCGTTGGGTGGTTTCAAGCGCCACCGCCCGACTCCTCGGCCGGTAACGCCCGCATTTTAAATCTGTAATATCTTCGAAAATATTCATTTAAATTACATGCTGTAAAGGGCCATAATGATCTATATGAAATGCACAATGTTTTTAAGGTACTTAATTGGATAAGTATTAATGCTGTATTGCCTAAAATTGCTTCTTAAATAAGCCATTATTTCTCGTAAAAAGTTAAGGATAAAAAATGGTTATTGTGGGTTATCCCTAAGAGATAGACATATACCATCGCGGACTTTTTTGTAGAACTTTTTAAGGTGTACAATACTGTAGTACATTATTTTGATCTATCTCGAATGGTTCAGCCAGCGTTTACAATGTAAGCGCAAAAAAATGTGTTTATTTACGACATCACATTAGAAACCTCTAAAATTATCAGTGTTGCTCTACTATATTATGCATGTATTATAGATAAAAACCTTCCTCTTGAAACACTCTATCTATTAAAAAAAACCGCATATAAATCCGTTGCGTACTTTTATAGATCTAAGCATATATAGGGACAGACAGACAGGGAAGCGACTTTGTTTTATACTATGTAGTGATACTGCTAGTAATTATACTTAAATAAATAAAAAATATATTACGCCTGTTTACCTTAGCGCAGTATACGGTAAACCTAAATTTCGTAAGTTGCGTCTTAGTTAAATCATAAACTCATTTGGTTGCCATTGTATTCGACGCGTTCGGCAACAGACCTATTGTAAATTGACAAATTCGGTTGACTAATCGCTCGACTAAACCAAATGCAAATGTGTCTTTAGGTTTGGCTTCTTCTACACATCTTTAGCTCTGGGGCTGGGTCTTCATTTATTACGTAAGACGATTTGAGGGGGGAGGGGGTCCAAACAAGTCTTATTTTTTCTTACGTGAGGGTGGGAGGCGTCTAAATTGTTCTTACGTAAGATCACAAAAGTAAGCAAAAAATTATAAGTTTTTAATTTTTTTGCTACTTTTTCTTTGCAATTCTGGTAAATACTGAACTTACGCAATAATTAAAAGGTCCTGAGGGGGTTCATCCATGTTTTATTTTTTCTTACGAAGGGGGAGGGGGGAGGGGTGGTCAGAGCATAGTCAAAATTGTCTTATGTAATAAATGAAAAGCCCCTCTTCTGTTGGGATTCATAAATGAAGCTATTCTATAATTTTGTGGTAACTTGATGGCTAATTGCTGCTGCATGATAGGATGTTGTTTATAGAACCAATAAGAACATGTAACACAAATACACAAGAAGAGACAAACACTCACCAATTGTTGCAGATTAGTAAGTAGTTCGGGTGTAGCAATCTCCTGGAGGCGCGCCGGGTCGTGTTGGAAACTGTCCACGAGGCGCGAGAACGCCAAACACACGCACTCCACAGATTTCTTGTCTTGTTGGGTAAGTCTGGAACAAAGTATGAAATCTGTGAAACATGTCGGACCCAGACATTCTTTCACATTTCTTTGTTGGTCTATGTGACCCGGAAATCTCGTGTCTTGTTTAAACATGATTTGACACTTTTCATTATTTAGCTTATTGCCTGCCCGTTTCTTGTCCTTTGGGTGTGTTGAATTAGTGCTCTGATGCTACTACGCAAATGGCGCAATTATTTGGAAAAATTTCAAAACATCTGGCGATTGTATTACTTAATTATCAAACATCACGTGCATTGCTTGTGACGATGGCTTCACATAACAAGTTATAAGTATAATATGACTGTGTGAACGGTGTGCACCGGGTGATAAACTCATGACTAAGATTTCTGTTAGTGGTAACGCGAATAAACCCTCAATAAAAACGTAATAATTATAAGCATGTGTTAGTTACCTATTAGCCAGTAGTTGTAGCGAGTCCCTCACTAGATGGAACTCGTCCGGGGTGAGGTTCTGGCAGCAGTTGGCTGTGATGGACAGCGCGGCGCGCTGCGCGTTGATAGAGAAGAAGTCCAGGTAGGTCAGGCACGCTGATACACCGCGCTGTAACAATATGAGTGACGTCAGAGAAGCAAGACACTTCTAGCGTTATATATGTCGATAAATTAATTTTCTAGGGTGAAGCAGTGTGACGAATGTTCCTCCATAGAAAAGAGATGGTCCAGCAGCCAGGCAGGTGATATGTCCGGAGGGCCACATCCCAGACATTGTTGTTGGGCATCTTTGATCTTTGATCATGGAGACCACAATCTAGGTCCGGTCTTGCAAGATTGTGTTATCATTCTCATCTGCAAGTTGTCAACTTGGAAGTCGTATCCTCTTTTGAGACCGAAAGTGATTTACATTTTTGGGCGAAAACACATAAAATATATATATATATTTTTTTTTGTTTATAGACCTTTGTAAAAGCGAAAGAATAAAAATAATGAATAATAAATCACACAAAACTTTATTCTTTTCTCAAGTACAACTAAACAATCTGATGTTATTTGCGAGAAAAAGTATATTTTTCTGCATTTTCACATTGTATTGATTTGCCAGTACTTATTTTTTCACCGCCACGGCTGAAAATAACATTATTTTTCGGCCGAACAAGAAAAAATTCCGAAAGTGGCTGATAACCAAAAACGAAATTCGATCTGACCCTACTTGAACAATATTGTGTTACGTTGTTGCTATGTCAGTTCTTACCGCTTGCAGTATAGCCTTGGAGTGTCGTCGCGACAGCATGTCGAGCGCGGTGAGGCTCTGCTCGGCCACGTCCATGCACGTGATGGCCTGCAGCTTGTCCAGGAAGGCGGGCACGGCCAGCGCCACGGCGCCACTGCTGCGAGGTAGCGCCTCCAGCATGTATGTGAGCGCACGACATGCGTGGTTCATCTGGAGGAGAGAAAAAAGATATAGTCTCATAAATTATTACCAAACTAGCGCTTGCTTTGCACGGTTTTTACGACTTGACAAAACTTTGAGATTTCTTTATTTCATGTAAGTTTAATATTAATGTATCATACACATAAACCTTCCAGAATAAATACTCTGAATTATGGTGAAAACCGCATCGAAATCTGAAAAAACAACGTGATCACACAAACAGATACGAAAAGCGTCTCGGACTCTGTAGTTGGATAGGAAACAGTGGCTACATTTACAATGAAATAATAAGCAAGGTAAGTAGTACCAACCATATCAAAGTTATGCTCAGCCGCGAGCAGGTTGACGAGCGCGGGCACGACCTGGCGCACGGGGAAGCCGGCCAGCGTGTCCTCGTTGCCCATCACCAGCAGCTGGCACATCTCGATGACGGCCTGCAGCTGCTGCCCTTCGTCGCCTGTCGCTTGTAGACCGGCCAACAGTTGGGCGGCTTTTGATGCGGCTGTGGACGAGAATATTTTTATTGACACTATATGAAAAAAAAAACAAAAGTGCATGTTGGATGGTTTCATAATCGACACTTATTATAACGATTCAGATTCTTTACGTATTTTGAGATGGGTGCAAAGAACAGCGAGGACTTTTGTACACTACACGGTTTCTTTAGTACGGCGTATAAGCCGCGTAGAAAAAACGTGTCCCTCAACAAGTTTCCATAGTTATCTATACAACACTGACGACCTATGCCTACACACGGTGAATAAACCGTAGTTTTTCACGGTAAGAAAAACGTGTGTGTATGTACACAGAGCCTAAGGCACACTGATAATTACTGTCAACATACGAGAGAGACCGCGAAATTCACAAAAAGTAGAAGCATCATCGTGCCTGGTAGAAAGAATGGAAGGACGCCTTGTCCAACATTGTTGTTTTCAGTTGTTTATCAGAGGTGTCGTAAAGCATTTATTATTTTGTTACGTACATAACTTTAGCAAAAACATTAAAAACTAAGTCTTTATTTATACAGAGGCCACATATTTTTTCTTTAGTTTTAATTTGGCTTGTAAACTGTACTTGTCTACGTACAAGTACAGTTTACAAGCCAACTTTACTTTCATTTTTTTATTTATTTTATTTCTTTAAAAAACGTTGCCCTCGCACTAGGAATTTCTTCTGTATTGTGGGTGCGTTTACAAACATTTAAACTCACATACACAAACAGCCAGACCCGGAACAACTACTTGTAGGTCATACAAATATTTGTTCCGTGCGGGAATCGAACCCGCGACACGCAGCGCACCAGTCAATAGCTTAACCACTGCGCCAACCGTGTCGTCAACCGTGTCGCGTGTCGTTTCATGTGGTGTTTACCTTTAAGTAATTGTTACACTGTTCGACGTTTTTAATGTTGTTATTTTTATCAAGATGCTAGTGTAAATAATTGTTGGTAAACCAAATAAATAAATAAATAAACATTGAGACAGTACGGGTTAGCTATAATAGAATAATTAACGTCATAATATAATATAATTAAATAAACCAGAAGAATCCTCGACTAACCCGAGTTGGCTGTGACGGTCCTATGCAGTAGATGCTGCATGCGCGGTCCCAAGGCTCCGAGCAGATGTGGAGGCAAGCCTCGTGCCTCGAGCAGCGCCTGCAGCCTGCCGACCTCGCCCTCCTCGGAGGAGGACTCCTCGGCGCCGGCGCCCGTCGAGCCGCTGCCGCCCACGCCGCTGCCGCCGCCGCCCGCGCATTCTTCTGACGATGACGACGCTGCGAATGAATCTTGTTGGTTGAGCCATTTTGAATAGAATAGAATACTCTTTATTATGTACACCATATAAATTACAAACATAAATGAAAATGATGATGATGATGTGATGATTGTTTTGTTCTATCCATTCTATCTTCTGCAGATACTCAGTAACCGCATACAGGATAATGTCTTATTCCTTGAAAAATCTAGCCATAGAACAACTGGCCCAAAGTTACAAAACTCTATTCGGCCCGGTGACGACTCCTCCCTCGATAAAGCGTCGTCGCAGACGCAAGAAACGATCAGAATGGCCAGTAAAACTAAAACAGCACATAAAACCTTTACAATTTTTTTAATGATTTATTTTCTCTCTGAAATAGGTCAATTGAATTAAAAATCAGGTGGGGTGTCTAAGGTTTTGCGCATTTAACGTTACACGTTGTATAAGTCCTGTCATACATTTGTAATAACTGGACGTACTACCTAACACACATATTAGTTTTTCGTTTAAAAATCGGCGCTGCTACAACTGATTTATTCAACCAATGAGAATTCAAATGTTGTATAGTCTCAGGACTTAGGGCCATCTCCCATTTTTCCGTTATTAAGGACAACCGGTCTTTCCGACATCTTGACGTATAAATATGGCGGACTCAGGAGGCTAAAATAATGGTAACTTCAGCAAGAGTTCAATCATTGAAGTTTGAAGATTTACCTAACTAGGGTAAATGAAAACAACACTCATTTTAACACAACAGAAAAAGACTGCAGAAATACATCAAACTCTGCTACTTATACGTACGAAGTTTATCAACAGGTGTACACTTACCCTTGCCCTTGGGCTTAGCATCGCTGGCCGCGTTGTCAGGCATTGAAGCGGACGCTGAGGACGGCGGTGTGGACGAAGTGGATGCCACGGCACCCTACCAAACAACATTCACCTTTAATATCCTGTTTTATATTGTGTATTTTACCTTACATATCTTTTTTGATAAACCAGAAAAAGACGACTATTTACCTCAAGCATAGAAGTTAAGTTAGGTATGAACATCTAGATAGATCATAGAAAGAAGCACGTACAGACGCCAGCACATCAAGCTACTACAATGTGTCAAATTTCTTTAATAGATTTTCAACTTTATCGCTAAAGCTTAACATTCAAAGTTGATTGGGAAAATTTGAAAGTTACAGGCAGCTTGATGTGCTGACGACTGTACATTATGAATAAAATTAAAATTTTGATTGGTATTAACTTATTATACTCATAAATTTCAATAACACAGAAATCTCAGTTCACCGTATTTCTTTACCAAATAAGGAAAACAGGCCATAGTTAAAAAGTATGAGTAAGTACAAATGGGTTTTTTTATTGTCTATGATGTATTTACCGTTGTTAGTGGCTGGGGGTGAGACCGGCTGGACGCACCTCCAGTACTGGCACACGAACCCAGACTGCTTTTACCTGTCATAACAACAATTTAATATGAATGTACAGTTAGATAATGTATCATTGTAATGCGTAGTTTCATGGTCTATTGCTCACTGAATAAACATTACACATTACAAAAAAACTTAAGACTTCCAGGGCTGGTCATATTTATGCTATCCAACTATTTGTAATCCAGCCGCGGAACATAGGTACTTGGCGATAGCTGGTCCTTTATAAAAAGCATATTTTTTCACTTTCTCTTTTACATCGGAATCAAATATGAATAAGAAGTTTTGTTTGTTGTTATTGCCCGTACAGTCGGCTTATGCAAACCCGTCATATCATACGATGCAAATGGTGACGACAAAAATGACGCTTTAACGACATAATAACAAGTGATAAAGACAACAACATCTATCAATTGACAAGTAACGAGTTTAATCTGACAAAGTCCACAAGTGGTCAGTGTTTTCGCGAGGCTATGGTTTCCTACAACGCAAACGGCTATACACATCTTGCCGTACGCTGCGTCAAAATGATTGCAATGTACTGATGTATTTCTCTTTGAATGGACTCTGTAGGTTAATAAACTCGCTTTCAAGAAGTTGACGCCAGATGTCACCTTTAGCGTTTGAACATTTGAAGAATAGGTTTTTAATTCACTGATCTATTGCTGTGAGGTCCCTGCAAACCTCGCCGTTATTGAGCGCGAAAGTGACAACTGTAGCTCGGACTGATTATTCCTATGCAAAATAAACGAAATCATAACCACGTATTACACTGTTTTCTTCTTAAAAACAAACCGATTTGAATAATTTTTTTAAGAATAATTTATTTTTATTTTTTTTATTCGTCCAATTTCTTTGCCAGGTGTCTGATTACGACGGTACACCCGAACAATTTTAATACATTTAGATAGTTTCTAGTTCTTATAGTAATTAATTAACGGATAAAAACAAAACAGGAACATAGCAGTGGTAAAGATAATAATAATCTCATTGATAACATAACATATCACAAAATAACTGTGGTAAAATTATCCAGAGAGGAAACTGAGGAATACACTTGTATGGACTAAACGCCGCCCAAATTCACTCTTAACCCTTTGAACGCCAAGCGCATATGCATATGCTCTCTACGCTAAGCCATTTATTTACTATTAAATAGGTACCTACAAAATGCTACTGATAAAATGTTAAAATTAATCCTTTTACCCATTTTCTTTAATATCAGATAATAAAGTAGCACATCTATTTGTCGCCTAAACTCGTCGTTGGCGTTTTAGCGCCCGATTACGTTTGTCGCTTGTAAGCGTCATTGGCGTTCAAAGGGTTAATACTAAGAGACAGCTGGTGATAGGTACCTCGTTTGTCTCGACGCGTAGACGCGGGCTGCGGCTGCGGCATGTCGCGAGCTCTCGCCCGCCGCCCGCCTGCCGCGCTGCTGCCTGCGCCCTCACTGCCCGATACCTGGCGACACAACATTGCTGTCAACACTGGCCCTCAATCAGCCTTCCCCGGTCCACTGCTAGACATGGACGAAGTTTGTTTCGGCATTTCTTCACAGGTCGCATCCCAACCAAAAGCAATCGTCAAGCAGTACTCGATCGTCGCGCTCTTTTATACGAATATGACATTCTCGTGCGATCAATCAAGTCTAGTTTGAACGTCATAATTCATAGAGACAGTCTCGTCGATCGTATATTGGCGTGACTGTCGCTTTCGATCAGATGTATTCAGTTAAGAAATGCAGACTCCAGAAATTAGGTTTCAAAGTAATTTGCTACCAAAGTTACATAAAAATAATTTCATTTCATCATGCAGCTGTTACTAGGAATCTATTTTAGGCCGTCACAGAGTTAGTCGCCACATTATCTTTAACACAACACATCGTTCTTTTCACTGGTCTTATTACACTCAACACTATCATGTTTTTTTCAACCTGACCGCTGCTGCAGCAGCATTCAAACAGCTATTCAAAGAGTTACGAATGTGCATTTAGCATGCTAATAAAATATCATTTGTCTTCATAAACAACAAACTGCAAAGCCAGTATTGAAGTACTATCTTATCTACGAAGCGTAACCTTAGCATTTATATTTTGAACTTATCACTATATTGAACAGTTTTTCTGCGTTAGTTTACAAATAATTCGGACAAATCTATCAACAATACCGACAAAAAATGGGTCACGTATTGTTGCAGGAAAACAATATGCCTATTATCAAATTCAACTTGAGGAAACGTGTTAAATATCGAAGCTAAAATAAAATACTTTATGACAGTACAACTATAATATCAATCAAATACACAAGTAATATTATTATAATAAATACAATTCAATTTATTTACATTATTATATCTATCGTGCGCGTGGGCCTAACGATCAGCAAGGTTACACTTTTAAAGAGCAGTAAGAAACATTATCGATATGGATAATTATGTTTATAGATACCTGTCTTTTAGACGCAGTGTCCTGTCGCTGACGCTGCGAAGTGCTGGCTCCCCTCGTCAAGCAAGCACCCAGGGTCGCCCCCGTCGCAGCAGCAATACTCTGCACACAACACAACTCTCACTTACACGAACACAACACGTCGCACATATTTACCACCAAGCAATGCACATATGAATTATTCATAATGTAATCTATCATGAATAGGTATATATTTAATATTTTATTTTCGCGAAGATATCAGCTCTGACGTCTACGTCAAGACCGAGCGATCGCACGACTAACACTGATAATGATATTCGATAGAATGTATTTGTATTGAGATTGGTTGAAGGACATTTCTATTTTTCTGTTTCCGATTAAAAACAATCGTGTAATTTTGATAATTAATTACGATAATTTAGAATAATTAAATACGACATAATTAGGAACATTATCAGTGCTTTAAGTAGTTTTTTGGATCGCCTCATTAGCTAATGTATAAAGTAAGAATAAAGAAGTTTACCCTTCGCGCGTTAGTTTGACGCAAATAAGGAAGATCTCGCGGAACTATTAATAATTTGCTCGCCGAGCTGTGTGCTTTGGACGAACTTGCTTCTGTAAACAAAAACGTGCACGCATTAGATTAAATGATTATTACGAGTGCATAATAATCATGATTAGTAATGATCGATAACGATAATCACCTTGGATATCTTTGTCTGGTAGAGGGGGTGTACTGGGGGTACTTGGGAAACTTCCGAGGCTCTCGGAGGCACTACTACTGCGGCCCGCTACTGTTTGACTGTGTGCCGCGTCGCCGGGCGGGTTGGCTGCAATATCAATATGCATTATCTGCGATGAATGACTGAACTTGATACACGTGATAACACCACCTGATAAGCTACGGCTCGAGACCTACATATGCTCTAATACGTTGAAATAGACTAGTAGATACATAATTAATTCATCGTTCTCAAATATAAGCAAACCTAATAAATTACAAGTAAACAAAATATCCAAGGCTGTAATTAATCAAAAAGAGGTAAACATTACCTGAGTGATCACTAATGACCGTAGAGGTTGGGGGTCCAAGGTGCCTGTTCCGCAACAGGTATGTGCACGAAGTGAGAGTGGACGACGGAAGTTCGACTTTGTCAAGTTCGTGTTTGGATGACCTTCCGGTACTGCTAGTATCTGTCTCGTCTTTAGCGTGAGAATCTATTTTAAATTTCTTTCGGCACTCGTCTACGTTGAGCAGACAACTGCTCTTTCTGCTCGAAAGAGAGCGATGTGTGGATCGCTTTCTCTTCTTGCCTTTTCGTCGATTAGCTGTCGGACTGTATACAGAATAGTCCGAGTCCAGTAACTCTGTGACAGTGGACGAGCTGTACGGCGAGTAAGCAAAATCTCTCTCGTCAAGCGGCAGTAATCCTCCCTCCGGCTGAGTAGCTTGAGCGGAAGTAGCTGTGGCGTTCTGATTCAGGGGCAACTGTGTTAATGTCTGTGGTTTTAAATTATTCGTTATTTGCTCACAAGCACTCTCGCTGGATTTAAGAGCAGTCCGTGAGCGTGTGCAGTATGCGACGCACTCCTCTGCACTGTTGTTCGATATAGTCTTGCGTTTTTTCCTGTCATGCGAGGAAGTCCGCCCGCGTTTCGGGTGAACGCTGGATTTGTGGGCGTCACCGCCCTTGAACTCGGTGGTATCACAGCGTGTCTCGTATACGTCTGTGCCGTAGGACCAGCGCTCAGTGCTGGAGTAGTCGGACCTAGGCAGTGTGTTGACGAGGCGCGAGCTCCGGCGTAGCTCGACGTGCGCGTTGGGCTCGGCGTCGGACACGCGGCTGCTGGAGTGTCGGCTGGTGGAGCGCGGCAGGGGCGACGTCACGTTGCGTCTACTCCGACGGCTGTGGCTCGCTCGACGCACCTGACGCAACCACCGACCGCCCACCACCCTGCTAGGAGAAGACCTGTCACACAACACACACTTCGCCATTATACTAATTTAACCATCAACATTTCTTACACTGTCAATAATTAATAATAATAATAATATAATATTCCACAACTTTCACACAACGCCATCTAGTCCCAAACTAAGCAGAGCTTGTGCTATGAGTACGAGACAACTGATAAACATACATATATATTTCTAAATACATACATATTATAGATAAATTACACCCAGACAAAGAACAAATGATCGTGCTCATCACACAAACATTTGTCCTACGTGGGAATCGAACCCACGACCTTGGGCATAGCAGTCAGGGCCACTGACCACTAGACCAACAGGCCTGTCTCACTCTACAAGAACAATGTGTTAATAATCACGTATGTATATTTGGTTTATTAAATGTTTATGATTGTGTTTAGTTTAGTTTGTGATCTTACTGTGCGAGTCACAATAAATACTTTATCTTTCTTTAAGGGTATCGACTCTAATGTAGATTTGTATTATTACTGTAATTTGATATGGGGTGATAACCCCTAAAACGTTGCAGCACCATTGCAGCCCTACAGTAAAATACGAACACTAATCTATTTGCATGCAGACCTTGTGCGAGAAAAGAAGCATGAAGGTTTAAGATGTACCAACACTCACTGCTAATTATGTATTTTTTAATTATAATTTTACAATTATTAAAGCTAAACTGCAGCATAGCCCTTTGCAACCGGGAGTAAACAAACTCGCATAGATCATTAAAAACTTATTAATCCTTTGGAAAGTATTTAGAGGTCTTGGGAAAAATACTGAAAAAATCTCATGCAAGCTGGTCTTCAGCAGTCAGACCCGCACATACGTGAGGTTCGGGAATAATTTGCTAGTCGCTCGATCGTGCTCAGAATTTTGTACAGTCGAAACTCACGATCACTTCAACTCGGTTGGAAAGGGACAGGCAATAGGTCGCAAAATACCCTGTAAATAGCGACTGCCAATTGTGAGCTAAACTCTGGAAACACTTCGTTTTTGTTATTGCGAGTATTTGCGAGATAAGCGTTTGGCCAAGATTCCGTGCCGCTGAGTGTGTCAGGAACCCTGAGCAAAGACTATGGCAAGCACATACGCATAAAGGAAGATGCGATCAAACGGCAGCCAATGATGGCCTTGATCAAGTGATCACCCTGCGACAAAGCCCCGAGACATACTGCTTTCAAAAGCATTACAACATAGCGCTTAAAGAGAACCAGTGCGACTACTCAGGCCCGAAAGAGTTGAAAGAATTCACTGAGGGATGAAAGACCGACTGCGGAAGTGGTGTCGGAGTTTTCTCACACGACCTTAACATAAACATATCCAGCCTGCTGGGAATGTTCAATACAACACGGTCTATCAAACGGTGTGTGGGCATTATAGAAGCGGCTTATGCCATAGAAGCCAGGACAGTTATGGATATCCATATTCTGACAGCTACCTCACGGGAAACCATACTGTTCGGATGGAATGATGGCATGGCTACCTTAGACTGCCTGCAGCCCGGTGATGAGGTCCACCAGCTCTCTGCTTGGGGTGTGGGTGTGCTTCTGTAGCCACCTACGTGGTTGGTTGAAGGGAATGGGCAAGACAGGTTCCGGTCCACAGACTGTCGTGCTGGATGCCCTTCTGGCCAGCTCGTCAGCTGCGTCGTTTCATAGCGATCCACTGTGTCCTTTTATCCATTGTAGTGTCACTGTATTGCGGTTCGCTAGTTTCCCGTTGTATTGCATTGTGAAATCCTAGTATTACGTTTGATGTGATGCATTTTTTCCCTAGGGCTTCTATGGCATAAGCCGTTTTTATAATGCCCACTGAAGCTAATGCCCATGTGAAGATGGTCACCCATCCACGGACTAACCGCGGTAAGCGCTTAACCTGATCAATCGACCCGTGCAGCTGTTATTACTTAGCCAAAAGCCCCTCTGTGTGTTGTAAAAGTTTACAGTTAGCTTATTGAATTATTGTGGTTTTGTGCTTTTATTGATTAACTGAGTGCTTTAACACCATTAATGCTACAGTCTGTGCATTAATGCACAGACTGTAGCATTAATCGGCCAAGGGTTGACACAGCATGAAGTTGTTGTGCTGAATGTACCATGTTTGTTGATGCAGTATATGCCCTAAATGACACCAGGCCACTATTCCCGTAGACCAGGCAGTGGAGGCTTCAGATACACATGGGCCCGGGAGGACCTATTTATTGTTCTGGAAATTCTAAAAAACCGTTGTTGAGATACGCCAGCGACTCCAAAATGCAAGAGGCGTGAATGTTAGTGAACGTACTGTGAGAAGACGAATGGAGGAAGTGAATTTAAAAGCCCATAGACCAGCACGCATTCCAGAACTCCTCAGACATCACCAAGTAGCTCGACTTCAATTCACACATGAACACACCAGTTGGACCCATGAGCAATGGGCTCGAATGCTGTTCAAAGATGAGTGCCGAATAGCTTTGTATGCTCCAGATGGTCGGGAGCGAGTGTGGAGAAGAAGCAGAGAGAGATTTCTACTCATTACCACCACACAAACTGTAAGTATCCATAGAGGCTCTATAATGGTTTGAGGAGGAAAAAGTTCCGATGGTTGTAGGGAGTCGGTTATCGTGGATAACTGGCTAACTGCAGCCCGATACATCAAGAAGACATGTTTGGATATATTCGGGATACATTGGGCACAACCAATTCCTCCTAATGCATACCCACACATTGCACATTATCAAAATCAAAATCAAAAGTCATTTCAAACTAGGCTGAGAATCAGCACTTTTCGAACGTCAAAATTACAAAAGACAGTCCCCCAAAACGCCAGCCCTTCACCACTTCCTAGTGCTTTCGCTGGGAAGAAGAAGTGGCGCAACAAACTCCCCAGCAGCACAGCTGTCTGTTCAGTTAGAAAATACTTGACTGAATACAATAAAAGGTATGCAAAGCAATTAACATTACAAGACACAGAACACTAAATTAAATTATTTACCATATGTCAGCTAGCAACGCCAATATACCAAGAAATACAATAAAAAACTATACATACTCAAGCAAAAATTAATAAATGAAAATTAAATAAAAGCCTCCAGGTATAAAGGGCGTGACCGCTAACATATTTATGCAATGCTGGGTTCTGTTTACATAGCTGTCGCTTGAAGTCACAAATGATAAACTAGGACCATTGAAGGAAACTAAATAAACAAGTTATTACTAATGATAACAATAATAAAACCATGGTCAGCAAGACGACCAGTCACCACAAGCAGCACCCGTTCACGAGCATAACGCGAAGGTCACCCATTACACCCCTCGCCATATTTGAGGGAAGGAGACAACCCGACCTCCGACGCTGCCACAAGCAGTGACATCTAAGGGAGCATGATGAACTTGCTGCCGGTTGCTCAGGTAAGAATAATATGATCAATCATCGAGGTCACTAGCTAACCACATATTGCAATCAACTCATTAGAAAACATTGCAATGGGTTGATTATGTCAATAATAAAATAAAAATATAATGAAACTGATTTGACTTATACAGCCCAATAAAAAAACAATTGTATAATGAGCTCATATAACCGAACAGTAATCTAATTCTGGAGAAAGAACATAAACATTGTCTTATTGTTTAAGTAGTCCTTGATAGAATAGTATGCCTTTGAACAAAGGTTGGATTTTACTTGAGCTTTAAATGCATTAAAATCTAGCAAAGAAGAGGGTAGCTTGTTATAAAAGGCTATACCAAGCCCAAGAAATGAGTTATGAACCTTATGAAGCCAGTGAAAGGGAGCACGTAATTTGTCCTTATTTCTGGTGTTAACATCGTGAATATCACTGTTTTTAGTATACAAGTGTATATTTTGCCTAATATATAAGATGTTGGCAAAGATGAATTGTGATGCAACTCTGAGAATACCAATATCTTTAAAAAAATCTCTTAGAGAAACTCTAGCACCTAACTGGTAAATTGCTCGAGCAGCTCGTTTTTGAAGGACAAATATATTTTGTATATGTATATCAGCTGCTTTGCCCCACAGCAGAATACCGTAGCACATAACGCTGTGAAAATAACTAAAATATACTAAACAAGCTGTATCAACATCAGTGTATTGTCTTACTTTCCTGACGGCGTAGGCAGCCAAACTGAGCCCCCACTGAAGTTTGGCATCCACTGTTATTCCCAGAAAAACTGCCGAGCTCACAGTTTCAAGCACCTCTTTATCTAAGACGATGTTGGGTCCTAGATTTCTAACATTCGGTAAGGCGAACTTTAGACATTTCGTTTTCTTGGCATTGAGAACTAGGTTATTTGACGTAAACCAATCCGTAACGATTGAGAGTGCACTGTTGACGTCGTCAAAATCCTGTCTATTCCTGTCTACTTCAAAAATAAGAGATGTATCATCAGCAAACAGTACAATGTCACAGATTCCCTTCATTGCATTGAAGAATACCTTCATGAAGTTGGTATTCAAAAATTGCAGTGGCCAGCTCGCATTCTGGACTTAAATCCGATTAAGCATATCTGGGACATGCTCAAAAGAAAGATAAAGTCCACCTCTGATCAGAAACTCTTAACCAACTTCGAAATGCAGCACTGACTGATTGAGAAAGCATACCGGAAGTTGATGTCAGAAACTTCATTCAAAGCATGCCAGATCAATGCAGGCCGTTGAAACATAGAGACATAAATCTTTACACTATGATAATAATATTCAAATCATTATCAGGAGGGTTTTTATTTTCATCCTCCTCAGTAAATATTATTGATTGTTCATCAAGTGCAGACATTGCTTCAAGTTCATTGTATTTTTTTGCTTACATTCCAGTACAAGATGCTGTCATCATCTGTATATTAATAAAGACTACACAAAAAAATCTGTTTTCACTTGTTAAAGAAAATGAGAACATGTGCATGGACTTTTTAATAAGACAGATCTTTGTCAATTTTAACAGTTACAACCAACATTGCTAATGCTTCATTGTAGTCTTGATAACCTGTTATTTCTGTAGTACATACTTTGTTTTGAACAATAGTGATTCTATCTAGAATATTCTATTAGCATTTTAAAAATACCTTATGTAATTGTCATAGTGGTTAAATAAAAAAGTAGATAAAATATCCCATGAAATAGAATTCAAATAGTCTCAATTGTAGAATCAAACTAAATTTTAAATAGTACATCATGGTTAATTAAGTACGAAGTCATTTATTGAACACAGGAAACCACAATATAGAATTAGGGCAGTGTTGTTGCTTGTGTGTATATCATGTCACTGATAAGATAAATACTAAGTATTGATATCACAGAATTAGGCAATACAAGGTTGTGTGCCCAAAAACAATCAGCTGATGAAGCGTAACCGTGACTATGTATGATTGTTTATTTTGTCAATTATTTCGTTCTGTGGCATTCTCGCAATTGGGAACCAGTGAATTTCATGTGCAGTAAGTGATAAAACAATCCTCTGATTGAAGAAATAGCTACAATAATTGGGACTATATAATGTCAAAGTTGTTACCCGCTGGACTCTCTCGTGAGTGCAGAGTGCGACGACGGTGTGATGTGTTGCTCGGCCATAGACGACGCTGAGGGACACACGCGGCTGCTTGTGTGGGGCCTGCGCAGGCCGCCCGCGCGCGCTACCTGCCCGGCACCATGCCAGGGCGAGCGCTACGACGCTGTCTCCGCATCCACTGCGCTACACTGACTCACTACCACATCACCAGTCCACACTCGAGTCTCGCCGTTCGCTTCGCACTTGCTGTCCGTATTCAACACGTATCACCACACGACTAATGAAACACCGTGAAGCTATCTGGAACAAAAGATGAAATACACAGTCAGCGATCGAACAATGCTGCGTTACATAAACATTTTAACATTACAATTAGCACTACCTGTCATCGAAGCAGGCAAATTGAACGAACTAATAATCGGGCACCAGCACACTGATAAATAAACACGATGATTACTAAGAATTTCCAGACTTTCAAACAACACGTTTTATAGAAATTATTGTAATGGATGACACATCAAGGACAGCTACGATTTTCGAGTTATTTTTTCAATCCATTCTACTCAGCTGGCTGGCTGTCATGTACAGTATTGCCATTAAACAAAACTGAACTACTACCATTTATTTTGTCTTTGGTAGGATTTTTATGATAACTTTTCGGTCGCGTACATATAGAAAAATATTGCTCTAATATTTTTATGCGAGAGCATAAATAAAGAACATTTCAATTATGGATTAAAACATAATCAATATCTGCATTTGATTACAACTCTATATTATTTAGCCTTTAGTATTGATGCGTGAGTATGAAGTTGCGCAGTTTGATAATAATCGTCCGAATGATACGTACACACACAATACAAGCAAATGCATTTTAAAAAGCGTTTTTCCGCAATTTAATGGTCGTGTGCATTTTCACAACTTAGGCTTTTGTTTTTACTTCGATTACTAAACTTAAGATGCCGTTTACCACGCTTTTTATATCTAATTTGAATAATTGAAAATATTTCGTGAAAACAACTATTTTACTTCACGAAAAATATGTTCAATTACATTATTGATCCATTGAATTTAGGGAAATTAAAAAAAAAATACCAAAGTAGAAACTTTAAGTTCGGCAACATTTTAGTAGTAGTAAATTGGAATTAGGAGTGTGAGTGCGAGTGAGTAGGAGAGATAACAACAACAAAGCTAACGAAGGAGACAGATTTTCATATTTATATACATACTGTAGTTTGTTAAAAATGCCCGTCGAATTGGAATCGAGTCCAAAAAACTTCCGCTTACTGTGTATCAATAAGCATTTGTATTATATTATTCATGAATTATTCAAAACAATGGTAGTTTTTATTATTATATTTGTTTACCTTATGAAATGGCTAATATAACGTGTTCATAAAACAACTTTAGCGTGAGCGTCTATTAGGTAATCTGTGTTTTGGCGAGATTTTAAAATAGGAAGGACCACCACCTTTGTAAAGATTAGTGTATGACCTAGTATGACCCAAATAAGGATGTCTATGTACCTATAGGGATAGGGAACAGATGTTCCGACAATACTCAACATGAATAGCTCGATTTATACAATCACCCGGCGACCACGTTCGGGAGAACTCGAGTCGACTTTTAGCAAGTCGACTCGAGTTCTCCCGAACGCTTTGAATCTTGCTATGCATTCATGCAATCGAAGTATCGCAGTCTTCTACTTAGCATCACATTCGTGGTGTATGGTTTACACGTCTATGGGCTGAAAGAGGAAATCAAATCACCAGACTTGGTAGTATTCACAAAACATCGATTCCCGTGAATCGCACGGGGCAATAACACCCTGTGCGCGTGAAATATCTACGTGCTAGACTTTGTACGAGTAGGTAGGTATGTGGTCGGTCAGTTCGTGGGCTGTCACTTTTCATCGTCTGCCTATCCTTTTCCCAACTATGTTGGGGTCGGCTTCCAGTCTAACCGGATGCAGCTGAATACCAGTATTTTAGATGGAGCGACTGCCTATCTGACCTCCACAACCCAGTTACTGGGCAACAAGATACCCCTTGGTAAGACTGGTTGTCAGACTTTCGGGCTACTGACGATCCGTGACGACTGTCAAAGATCCACGAATGACAGCCGGGACCAACGGCTTAACGTGCTTTCCGAGGCACGGAGGGGTCTTGGTATGTGAAGATGGTCACCCATCCACGGACCAACCGCGGCAAGCGTAGCTTAACCTGATCGATCGACCCGTGCGGCTGTTATTACTTAGCCACATAATTATTACTGTTATATTTGTGATGACATGGGGTGCTTAGTCCATTGCCAACAGGTATAGGGACCCAAAAGTAGATCTTAAAAAAACACGCACCTTCTATTGCTTTATTTTAAAAACGCTATTAGAAAACACCCTGAGTGATGTGTAAGCAACTAATCACTCGGCCTATATATGTATATACTTATAGTAAAATTCTATCAAGCGGAAGAGCTTCTGAAAGGTGGAGTGGACCCTAAAAGGACTGGCTGTGGAAATTTAAAGTAAATAAGTACCTGGTACTAAAAGATTTTTCTGTTATAGCAAACAAAGGTTAAGTACCTAATAATCACTAGGTACTTCCACAATTTATTGCACTCAATCGCGCACGTGTATTGCTAATATGTTATGATCGTAGAAAATTCTAACAACAAGCAAGGCCAGAGGCAACTTAGAGTTGAATAAGTGGTTATTAGCAAATGCAGATGGAACTTGACGAACTTCAAACCTTGTTGTTTCTGGCTAGAATGATTGCTAGGTTTACTAACAGGGTTGATTTTTGAGACGGGGCAATAAAGGTGCCTTAAGAGGGTTCATCCCTTAAAGCCATGTTGGAGATTCAAAATTGATGATTTCCGACGGACAATAAAACCATAATGTGTTTAATTTATAGATGAGATATTGACGTCATATTATTGGGAATTTTATAATCTAGTGCATGGCTGAAAAACATTTTCAATTTTTTGTATAGTTTTCTCATCAGAACCGTTTTTATGCAAGCCTTTTTTCAAACTAGCGATCGACGGTCTAAGCAGATGCGAGATATTAGTAAAACCGTATACGACAAACTTATAACAACATTACTTTATAAAAAATAATAACATTTATTAGTGCATGGCTGAAAAAAAAACACGATTACTGTAAGTTTTCATTCAAGAAAAGTATATTCAAAAGTGTCAATTGTAGCCACTTTTCGAGATATTAAACGTGTTAGTTTATGATGAAATCTCAAATTTTTATATTTTCTTTTAGACCTAGTAAATTAAGACATTTGTGTTCTAAAACATGGTTTAAATATTTTTTTGATAACTTATATGTTTATTTTACTATGAATTATTTAGTATTGCTAGAGCGGCGCGCTGAGCGGTGGCGTGAATCCGCGCCGATTATATAGCAATACTAAATAATTCATAGTAAAATAAACATATAAGTTATTAAAAAAATATTTAAACCATGTTTTAGAACACAAATGTCTTAATTTACTAGGTCTAAAAGAAAATATAAAAATTTGAGATTTCATCCTAAACTAACACGTTTAATATCTCGAAAAGTGGCTACAATTGACACTTTTGAATATACTTTTCTTGAATGAAAACTTACAGTAATCGTGTTTTTTTTTCAGCCATGCACTAATAAATGTTATTATTTTTTATAAAGTAATGTTGTTATAAGTTTGTCGTATATGGTTTTACTAATATCTCGCATCTGCTTAGACCCTCGATCGCTAGTTTAAAAAAAGGCTTGCATAAAAACGGTTCTGATGAGAAAACTATACAAAAAATTGAAAATGTTTTTCAGCCATGCACTAGATTATAAAATTCGCAATAATATGACGTCAATATCTCATCTATAAATTAAACGCATTATGGTTTTATTGTCCGTCGGAAATCATCAATTTTGAATCTCCAACATGGCTCTAAGGGATAAACCCTCTTAACCGTTGCAGCTACGAGAAAAACATAGAAGACTGTTGTTAACTTTTTGAGTAATTGCTAACTGCCAGTCGCTTCTGGAAAAATCTCACCGTGATAGCTAACGTGAAGTGAGCTTAGAGTGAGCTGTGAGTCATGCTGATACTATTGACGACTCACTCCACGCTCACTTCACCCAAGTTTTCACGGTGAGATGGTTACAGAATCGCACGGCTGAAGCCGATTCTGGAAAAATGGTAGTCACCTAGAAAAACGTAATTTCTAACCTTTTATCTTTATAATGCCAATCGAGGCATTCGTAGAAGGATTAAAAGACTCTTCCTAGACCAACTAAGGTTAAAAAAGAAAAAGACAAGAATCACAAAAAAAAAAGTTTCCTCTATTATCATTTTCATAACGTAAAATGTCACATGTGTGTCGACTTCCTAGAATCATCAAGTCAGACGTGCTCATTACAAATCGTGCAACGCAAGTGGCAACACCAGTTTGAAGGTGTGTTTAATTAAAGCGATCATGGACGTCATTGTCTGGCGCATGACCTTATATTCTCCAAACCAAATATACATAATTATCTATATTATGTAATACTTTGTAGACAACAATTAATGGTACAACACGAACACTGAATAGTTTTATGGTCACTTTCACCATTTTAAGTTGGCTTTATAGGTGAGTGGGTAAGGATGTAAGTATATGAGCTATCGCGGTTCCGTAGGCGGGGCAAAGGGCCAGTGGTGAACGACCGGGCGGTCGCGGTGTCCGCCGCCGCCGCCGTCCGGTCGGGCGGGCGCGGCCGCTCCTCGCTAATATGGAATAAGCTTGAAAATGATTATGTATGTGGAAACCCGATGCAACTACGGCGTGTCATACATGGTAAACAGGTACGGTCTTTGTTATAACGGTAGATGATTAGTGGCGGCGTACAGAACTGCAAAGTGCAATGCAAGCAGCCAGTGACAGCTTGCTGACTGTACCCAGAACCAGTTCGCATGCAGTAAGATAGTAGAGGTAAAGCTTTTATATCCAAACGAGTCCTAGTAACTCTACCCAACTTGAGGTAGGACTTGTTTGGACTCAGCGGAGACCTTATGGTCTTCAAGGTTCTTAATGTGACTAACCTGCAGGGTAATTGCGTAACACACTATCAGTAGCAATGGGTTTCATTTTGATAGTTCAACAACATTCATTGCGTTATTTACGTTGTTGACCAGGCACATTTTTCGAACCAATGGAGCAATGGATTAGCAATATGCTTGAAAATTATACAAATTGTGAGTAATAGTGTGTTACGCAATTAGGGTGCTGGCTGTTGCCATTCTTTTGATTCATAAACAATCACAAATAATGTAAAAAAGATCTCTAGTTTTCTCAAAAAATGCACATTAAACCATAAAATGGTTGGACCGTGTCTGCAAATGTATTCCTGCAAATGCACTAAAGTTGATCGCTTAGTCAACGCTTGAAAAGGAAATAATGAAAGTAGGTAGCTAACCCTGCGACATCATTTAATAATTGTATGACAATGTGCTAGGTAGTCAACTAAACCAGTCAGGAAATAAACAAAACAATCGTCGCGTGCCCAATAAACAAAACCACTAAGCTGTGCCCGCCGGAAAATGAGCAAAATTGTTTTGTGACTCACAAATACATAATATTATTAAGGTAAGTGTGGGTCTGTTTATAAGCGTAAGTAGTTTGTGCAAAAACATATGAAATAGGTATTTCAAAACAATACAAAATCACAATCAGGACGGTAAATGTAAGACTAAGCAAGCAACAACAACAGCACTTGTTCGAAATAAACCTGTCTATGTAGGTCGTTATAATTCAATCGCATCTCAAGGAACTTGCTGCGGGCGAAACAAAACCAGCACTCACCAGGTGCACGGGCCAGGTAGCTTAGCTACACAACAATTAATTCAAGTTTACCTTATGAACTTGTGAGCTTGTTCATCACTCAGGTACACGAACTCTGGGATGCACCCAACGCGAGAAGTTGGTCACGTGACGCCTTGTTATTGAACTGCGCGTGAGTTGCCAAATAAAAAAACAACGCAAATCGCCGTCGTCGCCACTCGGCGCAGTAACTAATTTGTTATTCCAACATGACCTTCCTTGACTCTGAACGTTTATCCTCTCCTCGGCTAACAAAAACGTTACCGGCTCATTGTCTTAAAACGTAACATGGGCTCCGGCTCCGTATACCTACTGTAAATGTCACGGCTGGATTGTTACATTTTATTGTTTGGATGCGTAAGTAAATATTATGTATTTTATTTGTTACTAGGCACAGTGCGGTTGATAAGAAATAATCACTTCACTAGTGCTATTAAGATGAAACTAATTCTGAGTAGGTACTCGATACCGTGACTTGGATTTAGTTTGCGAATTTTTATTCTGAATCAGTTTTTGATTGATTGAGGGGTCGTTATGCGAATATGTGCTTTGGTGGAGGTTTGGTAAGGCCTATTTTGGTGTGATTTCGGATGCGTATCGAGGGGCTATGCTACAAGGCCACGGGTCGACAACCGCGGTGCTGCAGCCACGTGCGAAACCAGCTCACCTCGACAACAACGCTGCGGAGCCTGCGGACAACGGACTGCGAAACAGCAACACAACACACATAATATATTTTGGTAAGTATAGACAACAAATCGTTCATTTCATTTTCTATTTGTAAGTTTCACTTTTTTCAATAAATTTAAAATAGGTAAGTAAGTAGTCTTGTTCTTTTTTATTTTTGCAAAACCCAAAATAATATTTTAAGATTTGTTAATTTTTTAATATAGATATTTCGAGAAGCGGCTTCAATTTTTCTCAAATTATAACTTACTTACGTTAGAAATAAAGAACCAAAAATGAAAAACCCAAAATAGTTTTTCTTACATAATAAACTGACTGGTTGACTGGTAGAAAATGCCTATGGCATTAAATAAAAAAATAAAAAATATTCTTTATTTCGGATACTACAATCCTTATGTGAAATATCGAAAACTCATAATTAATAATAATTAAATAATTCTGCGGACTAAGGACCTCCACAGTGAGGATGAGATCCGGTCCGCTACAGTCATCAGGATTTTATTGCGGCTGCCACGCATTCTGCAGATAAGGGATGCCGTTTTTTTGCGAATGACGGCATGAAAGCCATCAGTGTGGTACAGCGCGAACATCCCTGATGCACTACAGAAACGAGGCAGCCCCAACATCATCCTGAAGATATTATTATATTGGATACGCAGGTTATCCAGCGATCTTTTGGTGTAACTGGTCCACAGATCCCCAGTTTATATGCTCTGACAGTATGCCTTAAAGAGCGTAACCTTAACTTCTTCAGAGCATCTGTAGAATCTGCGGGCCAGCATGTTACCTCTGACTGCCAGACACCTGCGCTCCCTCTCGATTAATTTATTAAAAATTATTATTATTATTATTATAAATGTCTTCATTTTGTAATTCAATGGAAAAAAAAAGGATGTGTGTTAGAAGAAAATTCTATGATCAGCTGTTATACTTAAAATGAATTGGGGTACTTTAGTTCGCGTCAAACTTGATGACGCGGCTCAGAAGTGCGCTACTCTCTGCGCAGTACCCCACCCCTCACCCCCGCTGACACGTGAATTTGCTACTGCGCAGCCACTCGCCTCATACTCTGAGCCACCAAAAAGTTTGAATCGGGGTATAGCCTGGTGGCCGGTTCAGGTAAAACATCCGGTAGCTTTTTTTAAGGGCAAGTGCTTTGCTTTCTATGACTCAAACAGACGAGGGTGTTGCAAAAACTTAACAATGCAAGTTTCTAACAACAGTTGAAGTACGAAGTAACGCATAGTTTATATTGTTGGCAGGGAACCGGCAGGGGAGCCTAGTACAAGGGACTATGAATAAATAATGAGAAACGTAATTTTAGACAACAGAACAACAGATCTTCAACATACCTTCTTTCTTTGTCAGCCTTATTTTGTTGTTTTTTAAAAATATTTTTGAAATTCCGATTGTATTTGCGAAAATAGCTATTTTTTTTATAACATATACAACGTGTAACGTTAAATGCGCAAAACCTCAGACACCCCAACTGATTTTTAATTCAATTGACCTATTTCAGAGAGAAAATAAGTCATTAAGAAAATTGTAAAGGTTTTATGTGCTGTTTTAGTTTTACTGGCCATTCTGATCATTTCTTGCGTCTGCGACGACGCTTTATCGAGGTAGGAGTCGTCACCGGGCCGCTGCGCCGCGCTGACATTGGGTTGCTTGACCTATTAATAAATAGACACGGCAACATTTTTAATGAAGATTTTTTGAAAAATGTGACCTATATTAAAAAGTGGTTCAATTAATTCTGCTCGTTATTCTGATCAAACTATTTTCAGGTTTTGCGCATTTAACGTTACACGTTGTATATGTAATTCAACTAACTATATTATCTTGTACTACAGACGTCAGCACATCACGCTACCCGAAACTGTCAAATTTTCCCAATCAACTTTGAACCTTATACTTTAGCGATAAAGTTCAAAATCTATTGAAGAAATTTGACAGATTGTAGTAGCTTGATGTGCTGGCGTCTGTACTATTAAATTGTCTGGTAGTGCTGTGCACTTTCTGTATTTAAATGACGAATTCACAATTCCTAAAACTATACCGATTTTGATTTTTGTTCGTGATGTCTTAGTAAGTCGTTGAAGTGTCTTATCAATAAATAAATAACGCATGGTAATAGTCGAAATACAGGCTCTGCCTAGTTCGAATACAGATGACTACACCACTTGTATTGACCTAAATTATTTTGTTAACCCTTTACTGCATGATAATATTAAATAAGTGACAATTTTTTTTTCAAGTTAATGTCTTTATTAAAGCTTCAGAATGAATTATATTGTTTTTATTTATTTTTTTATGTCCCAGTGGTATGTGATGATAGACAAAATAGTTGTGTTTTATTATTGCTAATGATATGAAAAACAAACCCCATTAGGATTTATACGCTAGTTTTTTAATTTTTTTAGAGTAAATAAACTGTAAACATGTCAAACCATATATGGTTTCCTATTCGGTAAAGGGTTAACTTATCTTGTAACTTATGTCTAAGTTTCTTTAAACAAACATTATTAATATTATTAAATAAATAAATAACCAGAGGAATGTAAGGAGCAAAGGCTTCTAATTCTATACCTATAAAACAGAGAGCGCCATACGAGAAAAAAAAACGAGAAAAATCCGTATTAAAATTGCTAAAATTGATGGTTGAAGAATACATTTAATAGTCAGCGGGAGTGCAACTAAATCAATGTGCAGTTGAATGGGGTGCACGGTGCACCCTCGGGGAGTCAACGACCGGCCCAGTGTAGTGCCCGCGCCTCCGCGACCAAACATACGCGATTTCTCCGGCGCCCTAGCGGTTCAACGACCCTTCAACGAACCCCATGTAAAACCTTTAGCGAGCCAGACAGATCAACTCCCGTTCATAAACAATCGATACGCGGCATAGACAGACAAGTATGTAGCTGTCTACCTATTTAATATGGTATGCGCAGACTAGACATATAGCCAGTGTAGCAGTCACAGGGAAGACACGCGATCTTTGTTTTCATCTAAAACGGAACAGTTTATGGGGAACGGACGTTGTTTGAGCCGATGAAAGTAAGCATTGTGCGTATGCTTATGTTTAAGGCCTTGCAGTTTACAATGCACTTACGCATAAAGCAAGATGTCAAATGTTAGAAGAACCAGCTGAGATTCTCTAGGTCGGTTACATGTAAAAAGTTGTGACTATTTCTGTACAGCCAATAGCCGCCAGGGACACACTATACGAGAAATAAAACGGCGCCGTTCGCCATGTCGTCAAGCGGTCCCAACAAGTTTGTGGGAATGTGTGTCGCCAGTACTGTGACCATCCATGTCCGCAAACATCAGTCTTACCAAGATGGAGCCGTGTTATAAAGCGACGATGTAATACACATGAAGCGTGAAGGTATTCGTGAAGGAACACGGGCCAGAGCAGACGCGAGGTACGAAACTCGGTAAGCGTCGACTGCCATACCACGCGCGACTGAAATAAACTGCGCTCAATGAAATCGATTTGTGCATAATAAAGTTCTGTTACAAGCGGATCATTCGGACTTCTGCAACGGACATATTAATATTTCATTGTATTAAACTTTCTTATTTGTAGGTTTCTTTGTGTAGGTATAGTTAGAAATGGATAAGTTGTATCACGTACTATAACGTAGACTGCACATATGACCCAATTAACTTATGTAATGCAAATGTTGCACTAAGAATGCAATGCGGATCTAAACAAAGGAAAGAACATGGTTTTCATAATTTAAAACATTTATACAACGTGATCTTCTATTGCTAGCAGAACATCTAATGGCATATCTTCAGTAAAATATTGATTAGCTTAGTTCTAGGTGCTACAAAACTAAAACAAAATAAGTTATAGTAACGTTAAATGTTGTGTTCTCCACTAGAACAGAAAATAAAGCGAAAGACGACTGTAGTGTGTTAATGTATCTGAAAAACTATAAATATCGCTTTCGGTTCGATACGAGCGGAGAAAGCTATGGTGTTGCAACCGTGTCGGCCGACGTGTAGTCGAAAAGGTTTCGTGACGACAATCTGTGTCTCTTGCATAATTTTCCGCGTTCACCACGATCACGATCAACCTCTGCGCGGTTTAACATCGAATATAAACGATTTCTCCATTTGGGAAAAGTAAAGATTGAATGCTCTCACTGAACCAATTTTTTCATAAAAGCATTGCATCGTCAGTTTAAGCGTCAGGGTACAGCTACAGGAGCAACACTTACAGGAAGTTTAATATTTAATTACCTACTTAAAATACATAATTATTTCATTATTTATGCCAATTTCCGAAAAACATATTGAGGACGTACGAACAAAACTGTGTCAACGAAAAGAATGAGTTCAAGTCTACGGCCGTTTACGCAACACGCGCAAGTGGGCCAATATTGTATCTGATTCTGTGGGCTTTATACCCACACACAGGTACTTGCCACACGATGCAATATAATCAAGCATGGGCGACAAGATCTTATTGTACTTACCGTAATATTGCCACTGAAAATGGGATGTCTTTCTTCCTACTAGTTCCAACCGTTACAAAGTGGTGGTGAATAAGTAATGTATTCCTTTTTGTTTTTTTTATACAGACCCTTAAATTCATTGCTTATTAAAAGCACTGAAAATGGTTGAATGGCATTTTGAAAAACCGGTCAAGTGCGAGTCGGACTTGCCACACAGGGTTTCGTACATATTTGTAGGTATGTACAAATGTACGGTTTTCGGATTTTTTCCTTTACTTGTGCTATATTATGACATTGCTTTTTGCCAAATTTCATGATTCTAGGTCAGCGGGGCGTACCCTATAGGTTTTGATTCCCTTGCGAATGTCAAAATATGCGGCATAAACGGAACATAAACGCCCGTATCTTTTGATTGCGTTGACTTCGAAGTTTGATTTTTTCACAGCTTCAAGGGATTGCAGCCCTGAGTATTTGATATTAATTTCAACTTGATAACTCCACGCGTTCCTGAGAAAAGGGTCTTGACAGAAGGATAACGAAGTGATCTTATAAGGGTTTCGTTTGAGGTACGGAACCTTAAAAATTGTGCTAATTTTGCAATTAATGAAATCTGTCCGTTGAAGCTGAGCTACTCTTCGCAACAGGTGAATAATTTCTTATCACCAAGCACTCATTCCTCCTACAGATAAGTATGGCATTATAAAGACAAGAGGGTGTTTTGTTACATTCAGACATAGAATGCGGACGTATTCCTGCATGTCGGATGTCATGTCAGTAGCAGACAGGTGTTGGACGCCTATTTCTGTAGCGGTGTGGTGTTACATAAGTACTGCCACGTGCTGCGTCCACACAACAAACCAATGAAACGTGTGTAAATAACACAGATATTGTGTTTATTTTATGTTTATTCTGTTACGCAATTTAAATAAATTCATAATATTATTAAGTGCGAGACTGTGTCACTGTGTTATGTTTTGAATTTTAAGATGATCCAAAATTGCAAGATATTTGTTTGAGCGTTTTCGCACTTTGGTAGCAAATAAAATTCAGAATGCATGGAAACTGGAAAACTAGCTTTCCGATTTCCATATACATAATAAGCTAAGCTATGATGAAATTGATCAGTAATCAAAGTTTATTAGACAAAATCGAGCCCACATAGATAGTTCTTTACGATCATCGTAGCTGTTTGCCTTTTGTGCGAAAAAGTTTAAATAACTTTAAATAAATAAATAGGATCGTCTTTAAATCGATTATAGGTCATCATTGCAACTGCGTAGACCCTTTTCCTTTATCTGTTAAATATAAACCGTTGTCAACGAAAGAGTGTCGTATGTGCTGTAAAATATGTTTTGAAGCCTCTAGCTCTTTCGAAATATTCAGTTACTAAGCCTTTATGAATAAGATAGTGGAGAAATGTCCAGCGGCACGATTAACAAAGCAAACTCACGGACAGAAATAGTTTCAAATGTTGCAACAAATTGTTCAAGATATGACATGGTACTTGCGGTTGGTCTGGATACTTAATGTTGTTTGTTCAAGCCACTGAGTCGGTTCTGTGATCATCAATAGCCCATTATGTATTAACCGCTAAATCAAACAAGTGTTATGAGTTATAACATAGCCTTGTCCTCATTTACACGTATCGATTGTTGAGCAGTTTTTAAATGTTCTTGCAACCATTGCACTATGCAGTACAGATTGCATGTTCAAGTTTTGCAAACCCCAAGACTAGGCAACCCAACCAATCATAAAAATCCAAAATGGCGTTTTCAAACTTGTCTCTCTACATGAAATTAGAGGGTTCTCACTACCGCTACTCGTATACTTACACCCGACAACTGAGATTAAGCTTCAAATGATAACGCGCATTTCATTTTGTAACAAAGGAAACATGCCTACGCAGTTGCAGGGTTGACCTATAAACGACAAAAGGACGGCTCTAATGAATATTTACATTTTCTGAAACGTTTGTTTATGTCCCTCTAATGAAATCTAATCTTTTCAAGGTAAGTCTAATCGCCAAAACAAATAACGTTTGCCAACTACCGTGATATGCAGAATGTGCCTGAACGATAAGGATTCCAATCTTACCTATATTCGACATCAATGTCAGTGGGTTAGACGTCCACGATAACAAGAATACTTATTTAAATGAAATAATTGTTTAATGCATGCATAAATGGCACTGCTGCATTGTAACAGTAGGTAATGAGAGGTGTCGGGTGAGCCGCGTCCGGGCCGCCCCGCCGCCGCCGGATCGATACGGACGCGGCTGCCACCGCCACTACCCTGCCACCTTGTACCCCTGCCAATTCACCAGACCCCGCTCAACTCCAGACAGACGATCAAAAATGTATACTAAAGGCTTTGTTTGGCAAATAAACAAACAGGAATATTGGTAGACATTGGCACATTTCATTCAGAACTACCCGACAACGCAACAACAATATTGGACTTATAATTTGTTTTCAATATTAATCACTATTATCTCGAGGGGCCTGTCGTTAAACAGAGACTGAGATGCGTAAGAATACTCACTTAGCATAATGAATGCTTAAATGAAATGAAACCGTGGTTTTCGTTGACACAGTCAGTTGCAACGTGGCGCTGGGTATTTATAGGTATACCTCTGTAAATTCGGTCCACACTCGGCAGAGGTAAACAAAATGGCTGCACCGCTGACGATAAGTTATCGCTTCGTTTAATGTGTCGAGATACGTCGGCGCGCGTAATGTAGAATGGGATGTGGGCGAATACTGGTGAAATGAGTCTTGCCAAACATTTGATGACCACGGTGGAGTACTCGAGTTAGTTAATATTCAGCGCTGGCTATGAAAATTCAGTAACGAAAACAGCAATTTTATAGAAATCCGTCGAGCGCATTGCCCAAGATTCAGGCTTGCCTAGTTTGGGGCAAATTCAAACCCTTTGCAATCTTTTTATCAATAACTAGGTAATACTAACAGACAAAAGCCACAGCACAGCCCGTACGGAATCCAGGCCAGCAAATTGCCAACATTTTCAACGGTTATCAAACTTAGTAGAAGGATTTTGGCAATACAAAGGACATCTTTTCCTGTCATCTTGACAAGGAAAGCGACGGCGAAGTACAAGATACCAGGATGGCAAATATCTTCCCCATGTCCTACTGCTATACTTGACTTTAAATTGCTTTTTCTGGCCTATTACTGTAGTGTCCAAGTAGTCTCGAAAATATTCTTTTTCGCGATCCGGATTCACTGTTTACCGATGTCTTATACTTTTCTGGATGTATTCTGCATATATGGCTCGCCCGCTTCCATTTTAGCCTGGCAGACTTGTTGCCTACATCGATCGGCGATACCGGTCTCGAAGTGTATCTTTACAAATCCGGTCTGCTTTTTTTTAATATCATACGGTGCATGAACCTGTGCAACTATGACTTTGGATTTGTGAGACTCGGTAAGGACCAATAGGTTGGTATAAGCAGATAGACATGTTAATGGGTTTACTTTTGGTGAAACAGAAAGGCCCCTTTTGGAGAGTCAACCGTAAAGAGGAGTATGTTTCAACTGTCTTACTTTTCGAGGAACGTCTGTCATACGCTTCAGGAGACCTAATTATAGGGCGAAAGAATTATGTAAAGGCATTCTTAAGAACCAATAACGACGTTACGACAATATAACTCAACCCTCAGCAATGCCGAAAGTTTGCGATGCGGTGAAATATTTACCGGCTAGCAGTGCAGCTAAAATTGGCACTCATCACTTAGTACCTACCTATGCTACTTAATAAAATGACGCTACTAGATGGTCGTCATGCGCGAAATAAAAACACACAATGGTGCCGATTCTGTTGTTCATAAACTAAACTAAATTTAAGTTCAGTGCAACATTTTCTTTCTATTTCATTAAGAACAGGACAAAAGATAAATATTACTTTAGTCCTGTCAAATTAGGATACTCAATAGACAAGTTTAGACGTGATTACAAAATTGGCTATTATAAATACGTCAATTTACGTCAGGCGCTGACTAATTTGATAGGACTGAACTAATATTTATCTTCTGACCTTTTCTTAATGAAAAAGAAAGAAAAATATGCAATGAACTTAAATTTATTAGGTCATCCCACTTCCAGTGTTTTTTTATTATTATTATTTTACAAAAACTGACTACTGTACTATATAACCTTGTGACACTAATCAATAATCTCCACCACTATTAATCACTCGCTCCCAGACTGCTGGCAAATCTTGAACACCATTTAAAGTACCACTTTCATTTAATTCATCAATAATGCTCTTTAGTTTAATATCTAACTCCTTTTTGCTATTGTATCGAGTACCCGACAATTTCCTCTTCACATGGCCAAAACAATTGAAATCACAAGGATTCATATCCGGGGAATATGGCGGCTGAATAATTTCAATCCATCCTTTATCTTCAATTAAATTCTGAACTATTTTTGATTTGTGCGGTCTGGCGTTATTATGTAAAATTATAGGACTCGTTATATGATTTTCGTCTGCCCAAATAGGAATATTTTCTTCTAAAAATGACTTATATCGCTCTCCAGTCATAGTTGTATTTTCATCATAAGTTCTCCAAAAAGCAATGCCTCTGACATCCATAGCTACTATTAGTAGTATTTTTCGTTCATGTAGCTCTGCACGTGGTAAATGTTCAGCTGAAGTGCCCGGTTCCACCCAACGTCGTGACTGATGTCTTTGACGAGGAGTATAAAATTCGACCCAAGTTTCATCAAGGCATATGAATCTATTAAGTATATTTTTCTTACGGCGATACCACGATAAATGGCTACGCGCAGTTTCATAACGAAACTCCTTCTGATCCGTGTTCAGAGTGTGGGGCACCCACACTGCACTTTTATTGACCAGACATAAATCCTCCGTGAGTACTCTATGTATAGTGGAATGAGGAATGTTAAGTTGAGTGGAGAGATCACTGACACTGACCCTACGTGACTGACGAAGTGCTTCCTTGATTTTGTCCCTTGCTTCTAATCTAGTCGATGATAATGATCGAGGTGCCTGCGGCTCATCTTCAGCTGTGGTTCTTCCTTGTTTGTACATTTCAAGCCATCGCTGTACGGTTCTTTTATTTAAGGCGTTACGACCAACACACTTTACCAGTAAGTCGTGCGCAACTCCTCCAGAGTAGTTGAGTAAAGCACAAAACTTTAGAAATATACGTTGCTCCACTACATTAATAGATTTTTTAAATCTTCCATTTTAAATCAATGCACGTCTTGACAATACAACACACCAAATTAAACTAACATGATTGTACAAGACAACACATGTATTAACTATTGCATACCATTGCGCAATACATAAATATTGGAAATAAAAAATATGACACTGGAAGTGGGATGACCTAATAGATTAGTTTTCGCGATTTCAGGTGTGGTCCCATAGTAAAAGTTGTTCATAATGATGAGTACAGTGGCGCCGATTCCCTTGTTTACAAACTGGAGGTCAGATAGGCAGTCGCTCCACTTAAAATACGGGTATTCAGCTGCATCCGGTTAGACTGGAAGCCGACCCCAGAATAGTTGGGAAAAGATGCATCATCTGCGTAAGATGATGCATCTTTTTCTTTCTATTTCATCAAGAAAAGGACAGAAGATAAATATATTAGTTTAGTCCTGTGAAATTAGTCAGCGCCTGACGTAAATTGACGTATTTTTAGTAGTCAATTTTTTAATCACGTCTAACGTTGTGTATGGAGCATCTTAATTTGACAGGACTAAACTAATATTTATCTTCTGTCCTTTTCTTAATGAAATAGAAAGAAAAAGATATACTAATTTTAGTTTAGTTTGTGAACAACAGAATCGGCACCAATATTCAATTTACTTTACAGGGTCAGGGTGGCAGGGACATCGACGCGAAACCTGTTACCATGGATCCAGAAGGTTCATGATTCTGAACGCAACTGCGTTGAAATTTTTCGTCAGTTATCAAAGAAAAAATCTATTATCTACTTCGCAGAAAAGTGCAATCAACCTGCACGGTGTACGCGGGCAAAATGTATGTTACAGCTATTTTTTATTTATACCCGACGTAAAATTTCAACACCCCTGGGTTGAAATTGTTTCAGAATAACCCTTAAATGCATAATGTTGCCAAATGGCAACAAAGCACGTCATTTAATTTTTTTAAGAATGTGTTAGCTGTGAGTTTCTGAACGCACCTCTTTTTGTCAAAACAATATATATACTCTATGAATATTAATATTATTGTATAATTATTACATATTTATTATCTAAATTCTATAGATAAATACCTATACAATAGCATTTTTTGCAATACGATAAAATAAATCATGCATTTAAGGGATAATGTACTGAATCCATGGTAGCAGGTAGCGCGTCGTTGTTCCTGCCACCCTGTATTTTTTTTAACTTGTATAAGAGCAAAACTATTATTAGATCATATAAACATGGAAAAAAAAATTCATGGAGGTTGATATTTAAACTTATAGCCTGCAACTCATTGGATATTTATGACTTGCTTCCTGGGCTACTTGCAATAAACTTTCAAAATGGGTGAGGCTGAGGGCCTGAGGCCCGGGTCTTGTTTGTATTGCTATTTGGGAGAGGTAAGTACTGTGGTATTTATGACGTCAATTATGGGCAATTCTCTAGAACAAATTGCCTATATTAGACATGTTTAACCAGATTAAAAGAGAAGTTTCCCTGTTTGTTAACTCTGTATGTATTTTTTTATAATGTACAGACGCCAGCACATCAAGCTACCCGAAACTGTCAATTTTTTCCAAACAACTTTGAACCTAATGCTTTAGCGATAAAGTTGAAAATCTATTAAAGAAATCTGACAGATTGTAGTAGCTTGATGTGCTGGCGTCTGTACATCTATATTTTCAATGATTGTGGACCGATTTTGAAAATGTTTTTAGGGTTCCGTACCGTAAGGATAAAAAGGAACCCTATTACTCCCGTTCCGCAGTCCGTCCGTCCATCTGTCACCAGGCTGTATCTCATGAACCGTGATAGACAGTTGAAATTTTCACAGATCATGTATTTCTGTTGCCGCAATAACAACAAATACTAAAAAACAGATTAAAATAAATATTTAAGGGGGGCTCCCATAAAACAGACATGATTTTTTTTGCCGTTTTTATAGATAATGGTACGGAACCCTTCGTGCGCGAATCCGACTCGCGCTTGGCCGGTTTCTCATTTAGTAGACAAAGCTTGAGCAGTGGTTCCGTTTAAATTTTATTAAATTTGCTTGGGTAAGTTTTGAGTTGGCTTCAATAATACGTATTTAATCCACTTGGTGTATATTGATGATGTTATAAAACTTTCTGTCACTGTTGTTTACAGAGTATTGGTAAATATACTGATTGGTGTGGGAGTAGGTACCACTACAAAAAATTTGAGCAATTTTTTTTTTTTTTTTTTGTAAAATAAACAACCTTATTCCAGAGGTAGAGGATAAAATAAACAACCTTATTCCAGATTAGAGAGGTAAAATTGTTTGTTTTTTTATAAGAGGATATCTCTGGAAGTAAGTACTGATCCAATTACAAAAATTATTTCACTGATACAATTACCAAGTGTCATAGAAAGAAAGTAAAATATGTTTGTTAGTCATAGAAACATGTGCATACAAAAATATAATTAATTCTAATAATAAGGAAAAATAAAAACAAAATACCTATATCTATAATCACAAGCACAAAGCAGAAATAGTCGACGGCTGCATGTCATGATTGTGACAAGACAGCTTCCACTCAGAATGATGCATATAATAAGCACAGGATATATTGCATGGTGTAGTTGACTACCACATGAAAGGAAGTTGCGGGCAGAAGCGTCAAAAGATGAAGGTAAATTTTAATTGTGTTCTCATAAAACTTTTCATTATCATTATTTATATCAAGAAAAGTTGTAGAATGTTGTTTCGTTGTACATTATTTCAGCAACAAAAAATATGTTGGGCAACTTTTGTTTACCATCAATATCAGGCTAATACAAGATATTTGTCTGTAATTAAATAAATTCTGTTCCAAAACCATGTGATCAATATAATATAAACAAATGTATCAGAAATATTCCTATGGAAGCCAATGTGTATTTTGTGTTCCATTTGCAAATCAAGTGCTATTTGATTTGAATGATTAAACATAAAATTCTAATTTTAAATCACATTATAAATTGTTTTGTTTTGACAATTGAGGTTAATTTTATAACTCTGATTTTGGTTGATGATTTTTCAATTATAATTTAACCCGTCAAATGCTCACCTAGTAGAAGCAGTTTGCATGAAAATGCTCAACAGTTTTCACAAAATAATTATATTTATTTTAGGTTCAAGTGTATTTTTCTTATAAACCGGTGGTGTTTATACAAAATTTAAGTGCTTAATACTGTTATTCAATCATTTTTGGAAAAAATTGTGAAATATAAAATTAAAACCTTCCAAATACAGATGAATATGTTACTTATTCCTTTAAGTGATTGTGTAAGAATTTAACCTGAACAGGGTTTGTGTATATTGCAGATCTTTGCAATAGTCCATGCATCCAAATATAATAAAATTATATTGTCACTGTCAATTCACTAAATGGCAGAAACTGATAGATTTCCAATCAATTCTGGAATGTCCGCTTAAGATAATTGAATGGATTTTCTCATAACAGCTGAACTGTCCAATAAGTGAGTTTCCACGAGGACACTCACACTTCAGTCATTATGAGATTGGGTGCATTAAAAGAGTGTGCACAAGTATCTATACTGTTTAAATGATCATGGAACACAGCCTGAGTAGTCTGCCCATCAACCAACCCGGAACAGGTAATCTTGTTACCATGGCATTAACTATTATTGTGTAACCTACACAATGGAGACAAATAATATAAGAATAGGCCTGGCCTTGATCAGAACCATACTGACTTCACTCCTATGAGTCAGCATATAATATAACTTACCTAATGTGTCATATTTGCTGACCAAAATGAATATCATAATTTGAAGAGGTCAGACCTTATTTTGATTGCAATATAATAAAGTCAATTCTTCATTTGAGTTCATGAATATTATTCAGTAGCAATGAAAGTATTTCCACATAACTATCTTAGAGAATATATTCCTAATTCAAAAATAGTTAATGCTCCAAAGAAAATGTAATATTACATACATCTACATTGATAGATTCATTCAAATTAATTCAATAAAAACAAAACAAAGGATTACCTTTAGCAATCAATTATTTGTCATATTTTAGTCTTCCCATTGTCTTTGCAATCAAATTATGTTGAAATCTTCATTATTGCGCTGGTCGAAAAGCAAAATCTTTTGTCTAAAACGATTTCCATTTTGTTCAAGTACAATATTCTCCATGTTGCAAGATAGATGCAGTATGTACTTAGGTAGGTACATATAATAAAATTGAGTAAGGTTTCACAATGAACACATTAACGAGGAAGTCATTTGAAGCCAGGAGATTTATCATGACCTTCCAATAATAAGTATTCTCCACGACGTAAACGTAGGTACTTGTACAATTTTACGGAAATGAAATCAATAAGTTTTCAACAACCCTTACGATAATCAAATTACTTACGTTTTCATGAAGTCCCGTTGCAGCAGTGAAATGGACACAAAAACTTAGCCTGATGGCCTAAATCAACACATTGTACTTCAAGTAAGACGCAGAATAAAATCACTAACGCAGTCCATTTAGCGCGACTGATGTTTGACCAAACTTCAAATCGATTAATTTTTCTACACTACATAAATTTACAAGAATGTTAATAATTTCACATTCAGATCACAAAATGTCACTGACTTAGGATGAAATGACACTATTTAATTTTGATTCATACTGATTTTCGCCAATTTTCAAGCGCTTCGAGAACAAAAACAGCTGGTTCCTCATTTATGTTTTTTTCTGCCACATACAGCGAAGCAAGCAAAAGCATAGTGCATTGGATGCCTTTTTACGTTAAAAAACCGATTAGAACCGGAAATTATACGGTAAAAATAAAAGTATTTTCGATTTCATTGATTTTCCATTATGATTTATATTTCTTACATTACTCGAAGCCTAGCCATGTTCGAACTATGTTTTGGTTGGCTTCCAGTCTCCCCGGATGCAGCTAAATACCAGTTTTTTACTTGGAGGGCTATGTTATGGTTGACTTCCAGTTCCACCGGATGCAGCTGAATACCAATATTTTACATGGAGCGACTGCCTATCTGACCTCCACAACCCAGTTAATGGGTAACACGATACCCCTTGGCAAGACTAGTTGTCAGTTCTGACTACACTAACCGCTATCAAAGATCTACGAATGACAGCTTTACGTCCCGCTATGTAATGGATGGTCACTCATCCACGAGCCAAGTGATAAGCGTAGCTTAACCTTCGATCGAACCGTTCGGCTGTTATTATTTAGCCACGTGTACACGACCGTGCCTACACTCCTTTTTTGAAGTCGGATTAATAAAAGTATATTCAGGCTTTCTGTGGTAAAAAAAAGGTAGAAATGTATTATCCGTTCTTTTTGCCCATCTAGCCCAACATTCAACAGCATTAGCAGCGTGAACCATGAGCACCACCCGTGACGAGTTAGTTAAGTTAAGTTAAGTCAATATCGCCACGCAAAGAAGAAGAAGAACACCCACATGATAGCCTGATAGCAATGTTGGTTGATGACTATGTGAAAAAAAATCTATACCTATGTACGGATGTAGCTATTTATCTGGGAATTATGAGGAAACATTATAATAAACAGCATTTTATCATTTACGTTTTTAATTTAAATTCGCATAATTCAAAGAAATACATTGAAGTCTTTGCACATTTCGTAGTTTTTCTCTTCATCTGTTTGCTGAAGAATTCCGATGTAGTCGTCTTCTTTAGATAGGCACAAGTTTTTAAGAATTTCCGAAGGTGATGGCATGCTTTTATCCTGTATTGGTATAGAGTCTATTAATTCTTCTATATTTTGATTGAACATGCCGTCATCACTTTTGTCCGATACAACAGTATGCAAATTTCCTGAAGTAGGAGACTTATTATTACAGACTCCATTTTCATGAAAAGATTCAGCAATCAACGAAAAGTGTTCGGATTCCATGTCCTCCAAAGACAACTTAGCTCCGGTGCGAACTAACTCAGCGTTTGCTTCAGACACATCGTTATAATTTAAATTTTCTGTAATTGCAATCTGTCTATCGGATGACTTTGTGTCTGGTTCACAATGTTTCTGTTTAAGTTTTTCCACAAGTTCCCCTGTTTGTCTTACCACTGTCCCAGGTGGTTGCGCTTGGCATTTGTGAGTTCTCTGTGATACCTGAAATAACAAACAGTAGCAATAAGTTACTATATTCAGTTAGGTACGCACAACTACACATCAAGTTATACAATTTCAGTATAAGCTGACTTGTCATTGTACGAAAATCCTATACAATGCAAGGTTAGCTGAAACTGGAAATTTTTAACTTGATATGTTGCTGTGAGTACATTTTATATAACAACTTAAAGTTATAATAATACATACTTTGTAACGAAAACTCTTTTGGCAAGACGTGCATTTGTAAGGCATAACACCTGTATGAATGCGCCTGTGCACGAGATAAGAAACCCGTTGACGAAAACATTTACCTGCAAAATATACACAAGACTTCTTTTAGGCAACTGACTATTTACTACTTCTCAGCCATTGGATATTATTGGTTATTACCACAAGTTTCGCAGGAGAAGGGTTTTTCTCCTGTATGGATACGTTGATGATTGTGAAGCGTTGATAGCTCTTTAAAAGCGCGCCCACAGTAGGTACATATATGAGGTTTCTCATCGTTGTGATACAATAGATGCTTATGATATGACTGCTGAAATGTAAACGTTTTGTTACATTGTGCACATGCGTACGGAGTTTCACCTGTAATAAAAAATAAATTTATTAGTGAAAAAATAATCATTTTTCATAACTTAAGTTTATTTTTAAGACTTTATGGTGGTGATATTTCGAAAGCTAAAAAAGCAAAATAATAGTAACTATCGGAATGAATTGAGCGTTATCATTAGTTAGCGAATGTGAATAGTTATTTAACCGAAATGTATAGTCGACATCATCATTTCTGTACCACTTTTGACAACAATTCCCGGTAAATTGTAACTTCACTAAGGCTGAATGAAACTGTCTAAACATATCGGCATAACGACGGAATAAATCTCGTCGTTTTTTTGTCCATAGGATGGTTAAGCAATTACGAGGTCTACTATACCTTATGTAGCGATAATGGCTTAGGGCCTGCTCCCACTGGCGGCACGGCATGACAGGAGATCCTTCGGCAGCACCACAGGCTAGCACATACTAACTGCAATACGGTATCCTTGGTGTCACGGCGTCCTTTTTAAATTTTAATTGAATTTCAATTTAATTGTCATTCTATTAAGTTATATTCCTAGTTGCTATTCATCGCATAAAAATCCCTTGCCATGTCGTGCCGCCAGGGTGAGCAGGCCCTCAGAGGTCATTAAAATTTATCTTGCTTCCTAAATCAATTTTAAATTATTCTGTTAGTACGAATTACCTCAAAAACTAACACCAATTATTATTTTAACCTGTATGAAGACGTTTATGTTTCTTCAGGAAATATTTAGTTGTAAAACATTTACGGCATACTTCGCATTGCCACTGTTTATTATCATTTCTTTCCAATTGAGACAATTTTTCATCTTGTTGATCTGGGTTTCCTCCAGTAGTTTTGTCTACATTAGCATCAGAATTAGAATTTCCAGACAAAAATCCAAAGTGTGCTACCCTCAAATGAACCATTAAAGAACCTCTCATTTTAAAGTTTTTTGGGCACAAATGACAGTGATAGCGGGTAAAAGTTTGATTTGAATTTTCATCAATATTGTGAATTAAGCACCTGTGCATTCTAAGAATGTTGGCATCGATAAACTGTAAGCCGCAGATGTTGCAAGTAGTGTTTGTTTGTACTAATGTTGCTTCCGTTTTGACAAACATTGGTTCACTGCCTTGAACACATTCTTTACTTCTTGAAATGTCTAAAACAGGGACTGCGTTTACCGATACCACTGGTAATTTCGGATAAATTTTCACGAATTTAACTGGAGCATTTGTTGCAGATGACGGAGTTTTATTTTTAACCACCGACGTTTTCGGTTTCTTCTGCTGCGCTGTGGATTGATTTTCCGTATTACTTTTTTCATTCGAACCTTTTAATCTTTCTTTTTCTTTGCTTCCTTTTGTGGTCAGTAGTTTCACATGCCTAAACAAGTGTATCGTAAGTTTGTCTAAACCAAATACTTCTTCCTGACACACTGGACACAGCATTTTATTTGTTGACACATGTATTAATCTGTCTCTTAATGATTGCACTGATTCGAAAACACCAATATGCGCACAAATTGGACAGGGTAAAGAAGCTGCATTAGCACTCATTATAATAAGAAAAAGGAGTCTTCCCCAATTATGATGTTAATGAAAACTAAACAGTGTTAGCACGCCACATGCGAGCACGATAGCGCGAAACTAAAGCTCTGATGAGTTATTTTTGGATGCCATGGATGCTACGTACCTAATCTTTTGGCGGGCTTTCAAGATATTTTATAAAACTAATTTATTAATTTTGTGAAGCTGTGATTTGATTGATTTGATTTCGTACAGATACTTATCTGGTTATGTCAGTGAAAAGAAAATCTTTTCAAATGCATAATGACTTTTAGTTTATTAATAATGAACCAATAATAGATATATAACTTGCTCATGAAATCTCTATCTTTATAATATGTATTTAGACTGTAACGACACACCGCTGGGCAAATAAGTTGCTACAAAGTGTTTATATTTTTCAGAATATAACGTTCCTGTCAAACTGCAAAAAACCTATAAAATATTTTTATTTTTACGTCTCTGACTTTTCTCGGTACTTTGGAAACCGTCTTTGCGATTTAGCTTCAGCCCCTCGGGGCTGAAGCTAAATACATACATACATAAATAGATAAAAAAAGACCCGTTAGAAGCTTTTAATTAAATAAGACTGCAACCAACGATTGTCCCTGTACGCATTATGCAAGAAAAACCCCGTTGGTATGACCTACAGCTATGACTGACTAATCAATGTTTTATATGTACACAGATAAAATGGCAGGGGGTGACTTGCACACTCATTACAAACTGTCGTAGTGACAAAGGGGCAACATATATCCTGGGGTGTTTGAGGAGTGGAGAGGGATAAAATCACAAATATCAAAAATTAAAGTATGAAGAGATAGGCCTAGTTGTGACACAGAACTGAGAACAGGCTAGAAAAAAAAAAACAGAACTGAATTCGCGGTGTCGTGATCCGCAGACGTAATTTGTTTAACGTACTTAAATTATTTAGCGGAATTTTACGGTTTCTTGGATTTCTTTTTATTACTTCATAAATCTTGCCGATGTCATTTTGTTATTGTTTGAAAAAAGGCGGTGAATTTGTTTGTTATTGTTATTGGTGATGATGCGTAGTGATATACAATACATTTTATAATATCGATTTAACAATATCGTATAACTTTGTTAGTTCGGCTTTGGCTGGCTGCTAATCTATTTTGTGTACAACTTTAATTTATATTTTTTATGCAAAGATGTCTGAAGGAGCAAAACCTCCAGGCTATATGGCCCAACTTTTAGATGCTTTAGGATGGAGTCAAGGAACCCGAATTCCTTTAGCACATTCAGCGAACCAGGAACTAGAAACTCAACTAATTGAAAGGTATACTATAGCATTAAAACGAAAGTATTCATCAGCTTTCATAATTTTAATAATCTTTGTACATGATTATTTCAGACAAACTGAGTTACAGCGCCTGAAAGAGGCTTTAATTTTACAAAAACAGAAAACTGATGATCTCAACAACTACAAGAACCATGTCCTTACAGAATATCAGGAGAATACTGTAAGTGTTGACTTAAATTCCAGAAATTAATTCAATTTTTAAGTGACAGATATTCATTGAGGCATAAATGTAATAATATTTTGCAAAGAAATAATAAAAAGCCATATGTATATTTTTTTTAGCGTTTACTGTTTGCGCACAAGCAGCAGATGGAGCAGGAAGTGAAACTGCGGCAGTTAAGTGTCAATGAGGCGGACGTACTTGACCGGGATGTGATTGAAACTTGCAAGCAGAGCAGGGACATCGAGACTAGGATTGAAAGGTTTCAAAGTAATGCCTGAGTACTAAGTCTATGATACCACAGTCTATATACCACTCCCTTTAGTTTGGTTTACTTTGTTAGTCTTCATTCATTCATTTTTTGTTACAAATGAAATATACGGCATAGATTTGGTATTTATTTATAAAGGTTTACCAACAGCTTCTGTGTAATTATTAATGAATTTACAGTAGATGATGTAGCAGGTTGAAGTTATAGTTTATACTTATATTTTCTTTTTAATCTGCATTCAGTACTTTTAGCAGATTTGTTATGAGACATTTGGCAGGAGTGTGCTCCTCAGCAAGAGCTACTACTCGTAGATGTAGATATTGTTTATGTTCAAGGGGGTTATTATGTAAATAAAAACTTTATTTTAAATATAGGATTTTAAATTATATAGTGGGCATAAAAAATTGGAAATCAAAATATTACATTTTAGCATGTGACCTTATTTTTGTAGGTATTCTGATCAGACAGATAACACTGAGCATGTTTAACAGTGGGGAATCATTTAAAAACAATCGTCATCAGACATAATATTATATCTGCAAAAGTAACTCTTGTCTGTCTGTTACCTTTTCATGCCAAAAGCACTGAACTAATTGTTATGAAATGTGATAGATAGGTAGCCTGGGATCTAGGGACATAAGCTAATTTTCTTTCTAGATATTTCTACAAAAAAAAGTGAACTTTTTTGAAGGTATGCAACCTTCAAAAAAGTGCCTTTAAACATAAATTAAAATATCAATTTAACTATTTCAGAACTGATCTCTAACCTGTTGAAAAAGGCTGATTCTATGAAGGCTGAGGTGTGTGGTGAGCGAGGAGCCCTAGCAGAATGGCGAGCGGCCCTCGAGAGATATGCTTGTGACATCTCGGCTATTGAACAGTTTACAAAACAAGATCTTTCCAAAGCAAAAGTAAATATTGGTTGTAATCAGTGTAATCAGAAACGGTCTAGTGTTATTAGCTTAATCATAATCACATTTTACATTAATTTGTTGATTTTTATTGATAATAAAAATCTGTGATTGATAGACATATACTGAGATAAGATACTTCTTAAGATGGCTCCACACATTGCATGATTTTACGGATGAGTTTGCAAAAAAATGCATTTTCGACCATATTACTAACCATGTATAGATCAAAATTGAAGATACAAGAGCGCACGCAGTTTTGAGTCACAACTTGGTATTTCGAACTTTATTGTACAGACGCCAGCACATCAAGCTACTACAATCTGTCAAATTTCTTTAATAGATTTAAACTTTATCGGTAAAGTATAAGGTTCAAAGTTGATTGGAAAAAATTTACAGTTTCGGGTAGCTTGATGTGCTGGTACAATCAATTATTCGGTGTAAATTCGCTTATGATGTGGCCGAGTGCTTCCGTTAAATTCATAAAGCGCTGCAGCTTGTAATTTTGAATCATTTTATGGGCAGATTAAATTAATTAGAAAAAACTAATATTATGTTGAACTGTTTCATAGGCATTAGAGACAAAGAGACAGAAACTGAAGCTGGAACATGACCGCATGCACGACCGGCTGGTGCAGCTGGTCTCCAACCTCAGCGCCGAGGAGCGCGCCTGCGACAGGATTTCCGTTCAGGTACCACCACTAAACTCAAATCGATCAAATCAAAAGTCTTTTATTAATGTCAAAATTAACTGTTTTGTTTTCTTCCTTCCTGCAACACGTATGGTACAAATAATAAAGGGTAGTAAAAAAAAGTTCTATACTTACCTAACTTATCTAGACACTTTTTAAAACAATTCATAATTCCTTTGAACGCTTATCTTTATTTCCAAAGTTAATTGAATGTGGGTGTCACCAGGTGGTCCAAGGCATGGAGGAGAGGAAACAAATCATGACAATGTGGACGTCCGCCGTTGAGAACTTGAGACAGCGCGACAAAGACATCAGGCACATTCGAGAGGTAAAAAAATTATCATTATCTAAGACTGATGATGGCTGGAACAATCGAGTCCATGAGTGGAGACTGGTAATCCTGTGGAAGGCACAAAACTGAGTGTTGGGTGGTGTTGGTGTTTGCTACATTTTATTTTTCTCGAGAGATGTCAGTCTAATATCTATATGTGTTAATAATGTACAAACGCCAGCACATCAAGCTACCCGAAACTGTGAAATTTTCCCAATCAAATTTGAACCTTATGCTATAGCGATAAAGTTGAAAATCTATTAAAGAAATTTGACAGATTGTAGTAGCTTGATGTGCTGGCGTCTGTACAATTAGCGCTTAGGGCATTATCACACAGGCGATTTGCAAGCGAGTCCAAAGTGAGTTCGCCGCGAATAGCGCCGTCCACGCCAGAGTGTACGCACGAGCGCGCCCGCGGCGTCTTCGCGGCGAGTTCGCCGCGCGCTCACTGCGAACTCGCAGTGAGCTTGCTGCGCACTCGTGATAAGTGTGATAAGGCCCTTACAAATGGCACATATACAACGTGTAACATTAAATGCGCAAAACCAGAAAATAGTTTGATCAGAATAACGAGCAGAATTAATTGAACCACTTTTTAATATAGGTCACATTTTTCAAAAAATCTTCATTCAAAACGTTGCCGTGTCTATTTATTAATAGGTCAAGCAACCCAATGTCAGCGCGGCGCAGCGGCCCGGTGACAACTCCTCCCTCGATAAAGCGTCGTCGCAGACGCAAGAAATGATCAGAATGGCCAGTAAAACTAAAACAGCACATAAAACCTATAATTTTTTTTTAATGACTTCTTTTCCCTCTGAAATAGGTCAATTGAATTAAAAATCAGTTGGTGTGTCTGAGGTTTTGCGCATTTAACGTTACATGTTGTATGTACCCAAATTTTAAAAACGTGGAAGAGGTCAACGCTCTGCAGTAGACTGCGTTTAGCGGAATTAATTAATTAACCGATTTGAGTAGCAGTGGCAGTTTTTTACTGTCCTCCAACTAACAACGACACACCTGAAAAGCGGTGCTCCTGAAATCATTTATGAATTTGAACTACTGCCAAGCAGCGAAGACAACCAGTCTTTAACAACAACAGCGGGCTTCTGACGACTCTTAACAATTGTCGTGACATGGTTAAATGACCGCGGGGACTGCGGCTTAACGTGCTTTCCGAGCCACCGAGCCATGGTCACCCATCCGATCGATCGACCTACCAAAAAAAACGTGTATACTATGTTCCAGGACTATGCAGTACTGGAGAAAGAATCAAACAACCTTGCGGAGAACTGTCGCGAGCAACAAGCGTTCTGCGATCAACAGCGCGGGAACAACAACGACGCATTGCTGGAGAACATGGGGCTTGCCAATCAGCTCGCTCAGATCCGCATGTCACACCAACGACTGATGGACATTAATACTTCGCTTGACAGCGAGGTGGGTACCTCATCTTATTACTACCCACATAACCGGTATACAGGGTGGTGGGGCCATCGACGCGTAAACTGTAACCATGAATTCAGCACATGATTCTAGATCAACTAACGTAGAAATTTTTCGTTGGCTATCAAAAAAAAAAAAATCTGCTTTACATACTGAATGATTTTTTCAGGCTCCAAATTTTTACAGGGTGTTCTACTCATGAATATGAACAACTTTCACTATGGGAACAACTCTGAAATCACGAAAACAAAATCAGCTGTTTAATACAAAAGTTCAATACCTAATTGACCAAAATGTATGAAACAGCTGATTTTTTTAGTGATCTTAGTGTTGGTTCCATAGTGAAAGTTATTCATATTCATGGGTGGAACACCCTATAAAACTTTGGAGACGGTAAAAAAAAGCATGCTGTATAAAAGTGCGGTCAAAATGTATGGAACAGCAAATTTTTTAATAACCTGCTAAAAATTTTAACACTGGCGTTCAGAATCATGTACTGAATCCAAGGTGACAAGTTGCGCGTCGAGTCCCTGCCACCCCGAATTCTGTAAAAATCTATCCGTAAAAACTTAGGTAATGTGAGCTTGAAGCGAGCTGTTATTCCACCTGGCGCTAGGGATTGACACTACTGAGAGCTACCATAGTATATAGCGTGTAAAAAGACCCGTCATCAAGACGAAATCTACGTATTCTGTACTGAACGCGTTCGGCGTTTGTAAAAACTTTAATTGTTACTCATATTAGGCCTTATTTGATGTGAAATAGCATAAAAATATTAAATATTTTCCATATTGAAATATTTAGTTTCTTATACTTTGTGCATAGGTACCAGATATTGCCACCAATACTTATTAAAATTTGGAAAACGTATAGAAACACATTGTATCTGCCTTAAATAACAAAATAGAAAAAGACACATATAGAGAGAAAGTCGCATAGAAGTGGCATAACGCTTTTTTCTTACGTGAAAATAATATGAAACTGAGTAACATCGAGAAAAATAATCTGTCGGATTGTGCGAATGTAACATAACACGGTGTTGTGTTCCAGGCTCAAAGTCTTCAGCGAGAACTGAGCAACATGCGCAATGTCCTGGAGAGGCTGCACTGCGAGAACCGCTCCATCATGGACGAACAGTTCCGCAAGGACACGGCGCTGCGCGCTACTGAAAACAAGGTAGCTTGCTCAATATCACACTTGTATAAACTACTACTTCCACTACTCTGATAATCGTTTTTGTATAGTCACAGAACGAAAAGGTTATGCAATTTTTAAATGATGATAAATTATATTTAATGCTGTAAATAAAAAAAAAAGTGTTTTTTTTTCATACAACGCTTTTACACGGCAAAATTAAATTATGTTTTTAAAGTGGATGAGTTCAGTGTTTCCTAACTGACTATTCTGAACAGAAAGACCGATACAAACTAAGAGGAGTACATCGACCTTCCCCGCTCTTTTCGAGAGGAAGTGGGATGTAATCTACCACGCGGGCCCAATGCGGCTCGGTAGATGTCACATGTCTTCCAATTTTTTTGGTTCTAGGACATGCTGGTGTCCTCACAATGTTTTCCTTCGCCGTTTTGAAAGCAATGGTAATGAAATATTTTACACAAAGTAAAGCACCTGCCTAGATCCAAAATGGCGGGAAACGACTGTGCCGCAGGCCCAGGAAAACATGGCGGGATGAGCTGGACTCCTTCTTAAAGTATTGGCCCACAATCGCAGTACACCGGGAAAAGTGAAAAGAGGGAAGGCAGGCCTTTGCAATGCAGTGGAACAACACAGGCTTATAATATAATATAATATAAAACGCCTGTCTGGGTTCGAACCCACGACCTCGAACTCAGTTGGGGCCGTTACCGCTGGGCCACCATTGCTCTCTGATCTACACTATTGTTCAGTAATAAATGCTCTAATTCTTTAAAACTTTCAGATTAAAGAACATAAAGAAAAATTGGCAGACTCCTTGGACAAATCAAAATCATCAGAGAAGAGGGCTAAGGAACTTGAAGATATGCTGAATGTAAGACTCATTACATGCTTCTAGGGGAAACGCCAGGGTATTGATTGATATTTCATGAAATTATTCATTCAACAGGATTAAATGAACTTAGAGGGGTTGTGTTGATGATTTTAATGCTTATAATTCTACTAGCGGCCCGCCCCAGCTGCGCAATGTTTTTTTTCGAATTTCCAAAATTTTCTTTCATACAAACCTTATCCTGGCAATATTGAACACGACAAAAGAAAAATCGAATTTGGTGCAGTCATTCGGAAGTTATGCGCGTACAAACATTTCGGCAACTTGGTTTTATACTATGGATGGATAATACAATTTCCTTACGGTCGCGAATCATATTTTTGCAACCTGACTCTGACCTGAAAATTGCATAAAACGTAAGAAATTTTGAATTTCACGGGCCATCTAGCTTAATCCCCCTTAAGGGGGGCGCATAAAACAAGAAAAAAATCAAGTTTCGAACGCGCCACTTTGTCTACCCCTCTCAAACACGACGAAAACAAAACACAATCCATTCCCGCTTGCAGAAACTTTTCATCCGGCGTATATCTAGGTATTTTAATTTGAATCTTCTGTAGTAAGTATACGTAAAATACTCAGATGAAACGGTTCTATTCAATGTACGTAAGTATGATCGCTGTGTACAAGTAGTTAAGCAATTATTGGCGAGTATTATTGTATAAATACTACGTGAAAATAATGTAGATGTTCGGAGATATTCAGACTTGTTTCTTTGTCCAGTCGTTTTTTCTTTACTTATAAGGCATATAACAAAAATGTATTATATTATTATAAAAGTATATGATATTTGTGATATGAGAAAAATTGTTTTGATGGATTATATTAGGTCATCCCACTTCCAGTGTCATATTTTTTTATTATTATTATTTAACAAAAACTGACTACTATACTATATAACCTTGTGACACTAATCAATAATCTCCACCACTATTAATCACTCGCTCCCAGACTGCTGGCAAATCTTGAACACCATTTAAAGAACCACTTTCATTTAATTCATCAATAATGCTCTTTAGTTTAATATCTAACTCCTTTTTGCTATTGTATCGAGTACCCGACAATTTCCTCTTCACATGGCCAAAACAATTGAAATCACATGGATTCATATCCGGGGAATATGGCGGCTGAATAATTTCAATCCATCCTTTATCTTCAATTAAATTCTGAACTATTTTTGATTTGTGCGGTCTGGCGTTATCATGTAAAATTATAGGACTCGTTATATGATGTTCGTCTGCCCAAATAGGAATATTTTCTTCTAAAAATGACTTATATCGCTCTCCAGTCATAGTTGTATTTTCATCATAAGTTCTCCAAAAAGCAATGCCTCTGACATCCATAGCTACTATTAGTAGTATTTTTCGTTCATGTAGCTCTGCACGTGGTAAATGTTCAGCTGAAGTGCCCGGTTCCACCCAACATCGTGACGTGACTGATGTCTGACGAGGAGTATAAAATTCGACCCAAGTTTCATCAAGGCATATGAATCTATTAAGTATATTTTTCTTACGGCGATACCACGATAAATGGCTACGCGCAGTTTCATAACGAAACTCCTTCTGATCCGTGTTCAGAGTGTGGGGCACCCACACTGCACTTTTATGTACCAGACATAAATCCTCCGTGAGTACTCTATGTATAGTGGAATGAGGAATGTTAAGTTGAGTGGAGAGATCACTGACACTGACCCTACGTGACTGACGAAGTGCTTCCTTGATTTTGTCCCTTGCTTCTAATCTAGTCGATGATAATGATCGAGGTGCTCGCGGCTCATCTTCAGCTGTGGTTCTTCCTTGTTTGTACATTTCAAGCCATCGCTGTACGGTTCTTTTATTTAAGGCGTTACGACCAACACACTTTACCAGTAAGTCGTGCCCAACTCCTCCAGAGTAGTTGAGTAAAGCACAAAACTTTAGAAATATACGTTGCTCCACTACATTAATAGATTTTTTAAAATCTTCCATTTTAAATCAATGCACGTTTTGACAATACAACACACCAAATTAAACTAACATGATTGTACAAGACAACACATGTATTAACTATTGCATACCATTGCGCAATACATAAATATTGGAAATAAAAAATATGACACTGGAAGTGGGATGACCTAATATTCAACAGAGTCTGCAAATTAGAGCTCTCGAATCAGCTCTCCAAAAGTTTTTGCCTAAACATGCAATAAATAGATAAATAATAAAAAAGAATCGCTTATTATTGTAGAAGAGAAAACGAACTATCTTTATCAAATAATTGTTATTTATAGCAACCAACGAATAGTATTCAATTTCAACGAGGAAATCATGCATCTATGCGCTTTTTTGTAATAGATCTCTTAAGTCCCATAACAGGGGGCGAGTCTGTAGACATCAACGGGGTGGTTAGTTTTTAGCTTATACACAAAATGTTATTTATTTGTCTCAGACAGTGTCCAGCAGAGAGCTCTGGGTCGTAATCAGATGAATTCATACGTTTGATAAAATAATTAGGAAGAAGAGCGCTACGCCAATCAGATCACGACGAATCAACAGCGTGCGATGCACTGCTCCTTCAACGAACAGCAGAAACTACTGGCGCTACAGAACGAAGAGAAATTGTTTCATATGCAAATCAAAGGTAAGAATATTATTTATTTACAAGAATACGAGTACAAAAAACTGGCATAGTAAGTTTCTGTGATATTCTGGTATCCGGTGTGCAAATCGAAATTGAAGGTGTGACAACAAGATGTACGAAAGTTCAAAAAAAAATATGTATGTCACGTGATCATTTCGACCGTTAATATCTCTGAAACGTGACGCTTTTCTGGGTTTGGTCGTATTATGTTTTCTGTTTGCATTGATGTCAGCTATCGATTTATATACATAGGTTTGATGCGTGGCCGTCATTACAAAAAAAAAAAAAAATCAAAAAGGCGTACATTAGGCAATGTAGGTATACCAGGCTCCATATAAAAATCTTCAATACCCTTTTTGAAAAAATTACGAATCCACCTACTTCACTTTGTTATCTTCGTAAGGTAACTTTATTTCGTTTTGTTCTATTCTAATACACTTCGGCCCTTTGGACACGGCACGGTTTCTTTACGGTACGGCGTATAAACCGCGCCGTGGAAAAAACGTGCCTGTCAAAAAGCTTCCATAGTCTTCTACAGCCACGCTGACGACCGTGCCTACACACAGCGAATAAACCATATTTTTTCACGGCAAGAAAAACGTTTGGGTACAAAGGCCCTTCCGGACTCGCGAATCGAGCCTCCCTGCATATTTTTTGTATAAATTTCTGTAACTTTTTAGATAGTCGTGAATTTCAATTTTGATCAATGATGACACCAAAATGATAGCCAGTATATATGATGGCTTCAAAACCGCGTAAAAACTTTTATTGTTTTATAATTATTTTGATGTTTTAGGCGGTGGCTCGATTTGAAACTTGTAATTGGCCTTCTTTCACTTCTGGTTACCTATCTGTATCCTAGCTGTAAGTTTTCAGTAGAAATAAAATAAAAATAACATAATAAAGTACGAGTTTTGTTCCACAGCCTCCAAGGCGGTATGTAATAAGCTGGAATACAAACAGAAAGGCATACAAAAAATGGCGCAATCTCAGAAAGAATCACTCTATATCATTGTAAGTAAAATTTTATAACATAGCTGCCGTACCTAATTCAGAATTTTAGTAATGATAGTCCTCAAAATCGAATTAGTAGAAAAAAAGGAGAAATATTTAATTGATCCTCCTCCTCTATACACTTATTGACCTTCTAATGATGACCGCTTTTTAAAATTAATGAGCCGCTAAAAATTTTTTGGCCAAATAATAAATTCAATTGATATTTTTAATTAGTATCAAAGATAAAGAAATGTCATATATCTAGTACTGGATATATCATCGTTGATCAATTCAAATAACAAGCTGCTTGCTTGTAAGAACATACTTGTGTAAAATAATTTATTTATGGCTTTCAACCAGACATAGAAACAAAAAACAATGAATATGCTGGATAGGGATTGATTACCCACACCACACACCACTGTTAGGCCTAAACTTGTGTAATAATTTCAATGTGCACATTTCCTGTGCAAAATAAGCTCCTGGAATTGAAAAAAAATCTGTTCTTTTGTTCTGAGACTGTTCTTATATTATGTAGCACATTTCAACATATCTGGTGGTGGTGCTAAATAAATTAATAATTAATAATTATAAATTAATAATAATAAATAATTAAATAATAAATTAAATAAATAAATTATTAATAATTTATTTATCTGGTAGGTACTCTACATCTTCGGAAACTAAAACAGGTATAAATAATACTAGGTCAAAATAATTAACTGGAGACGCTTCACATACGTCATCATTTAGATATCGGTGTTGATATCCGATGAAATATAGATTTGTTTTAATGTTAAAACCTTCTTAAGTCCCCTCCTCACTCCACCGACTTCTACTCCTACTCCTTCACTGTGCACGCGGTACGGTTGTGAAATTCACTACCGCCTGACATTAGGGACTGCCAAAATGTTGCAGTTTTCAAAAGAAGAGAAAAGAACACTATCTTTCCACTTCACCATAGTTGTGTATGTATTTATTATTTTGATTACGTGACATTTATTATATATCTAGTGATATTCATTTTAGAAGTATGTATGTATGTTTATTTGTATGTATGTATATTCTCATAGTAGGTATTTGTTTAGTTTCATTAAGTGAATAATTATTACGATTTTATGTATTTTTTGTCTTCTTTACTCTTTCACACGCTGTCTACATCTCTATCTATTGTCCTATCGCAGGTATGCTGGAAGAGATTTCTTATGAAATATTATATGTGTACATAAATGGTAAAATAAAATAAATAAATAATAAAGCCCATTGATCGAGATATCTGTGTGGTAGTGTTACCAAGTGGAGACGATCGGCGCGCGGGTGGCGCACATGGAAGGCGCACAGTCTGAGCGGGAGTGCTCGGCTGAGCTCGCAGAGAAGGAGGACAGGTAATGTAGGGCTATCCGTGTGCACATCTAGACCTATCTAGACAAACTCGCATTTTTAATGTACGCTACCTTGGATATGAGAATTGACCTCATTTTTGGCATCCTCATTATGTGCCTAGAATTCCGCTACTATGTGTAGTTCGGCTTCCAGTTTAACATTATTTTCAACGTCTTCTAAAACCATGAAATGATTTTCTCAGCTGCTGCCTTGGAGTTCGTTTTTTATAGCGCAGTGTATTTTCAACTCTCGATAGTGAGCCGAGCATTGAGAATCCAAAACAGCGCATCCCAGCGTTCAAAATCTAGTCGCGGTCTCATGTCGGTGAGAAACAAACGTCAAAAACTTGTTAAAAATGTAGGGAAGTTAGAGGTTTTTTTTTGTCAGTTTGAGAGAGATCAGATTGCAATGTTAGCGATTTTAAAATACGACAGTTGCACATCTGAGCTTAAAGTCCAAGATAGAGGCGGCATTGTGAACACTTTCCATACAAACCAAGCGTGTAACCGTTTATCCGCACTACGACTAAATTACGTATAGAAACTGGCGGCTCTGAATGGCGTCCATGACAGAAATTGTGCGCTCAGCACACTTTCGGAGCCACGAATTTGATTAGTACTGCCGTTTCTAGACGTGACGTGTTCTGTGTACAGTACAGACGCCAGCGCATCAAGCTACTACAATCTGTCAGATTTCGTTAATAGATTTTCAACTTTACTGCTTAAGCATTAGGTTCAAAGTTCATTGGGAAAATTTGACAGTTTCGGGTAGCTTGATGTGCTGGCCTCTGTACATTCACAGTCAGTTTACCTCTGACTTTGCATCACTGTTAATATCACAATGATCTTTATTTTCATGACTATAAGGTTGCTATTGGGCTGCTGCAACTATCAAGTCTGTCAATATCAGTGATCTTTATTGCTGTTGTAACAAGGTTGCTATAGGGTTGCAGCTGTCAGAGGTTAAACAACTAAGGACTGTAAGTAACGTTTATCGATGTAGCGTGATGTGTGTACTGTGTGCAGGATGAATGCCGTGTGCGGGCGGCACGCGGCGCGCGTGTCTCTGCTGGAGCGCCACTCGGCCAAGCTGCACGACGAACATGCGGCGCCTGGCGCGCGAGGTGGAGACCCGCAGCGTACAGCACGCCAACCTGGTCCACTATCTGCTGTATCCTATAACCTGTAATGTTCCCACTACTAGGACATAAGCATAAGCAGCCTATTATGTTCCCACTGCTGGGACACAGGTCCTTCTCGGTGGGCCGTAATCCACCACGCGGGCCCAGTGCGGGTTGATAGATGTCACAACTCTTCGAATTTTTCGTTCTAGGGACATGCCGGTTTCCTCACGATGTTTTACTTCACTGTTTTGAGAGCAGTGGTGATGAAATAATTTACACAGAGTCAAGCGCCTGGCTGGGTTCGAAACTCCAACTCTTAAGTCGCGGCTGTTACCACCGGGCCACCGCTGCTCAAGGCTCCTGGAAAATATACCGATTTCCTTACGATGTTTTGTGAGCAGGGGTGATGAAATAAATTCCAATACTGCTCCGCTATAGCTTGGGTTTAATGAGTCAACGGATGCCGTTATATAACGGACACACGGCGGTCATGTAAATGACGGCACGGTTTTTGAAAGACCTTTACAAGACAGCATAGCATCGGAGTCTTAAAAAATTCATGCTGACTCGTATAAGCTTTTTAAACACTACCTAGGTCACTTGATCAAACATAACGTAACATCTTTATCATATCACAGCAAAGTCGTCTAAAAACCGCGATGCTGAACGTGGAAGGCGGCGAAAAGGAGCTGGCGGGGTCGCGCACGCAATGGCGGCGCATGCGCGTGGAGGAGGCGCTCATGCGCCTGCGCGTGGCGCACGCGGTGCGTGCCGGTGAGCCGCCTGGGACGACGCCGCCTTCGGTCTGGACGAGCAGCGCCTGCAAATCGACGCGGTACGTATCTTTAAAAATATTTTTCACATTTCGCCAGATATACACACAAAACCATACTTCGAGCTGCTTCTGAGAAATGCATAATTGAAAAGCCTAATAACACTTATCCTTACCTGGGAGTCACGCCCAACAGTTGTGTTCGCAACCAGTGATCCAATGAGGCAATTACGGAGTAATAGCTCAAAATCACTATTTTTGGAATTACAATTTAGTGGACAGAGCATGGACCAATTATTTTTTACACGACTGCGTGATAACAAAGTATACACAAAATAAATACAAAATATTTTCACGCGTTTTTATGTGTAGGTATGTGGACATACCCACGAAGCATCCTTACGGCTTAGTGGATTTTAAAACATGTGTCTATCGATTCGTCTATTTAGTGTACTGATTCCCAAAGTGGTCCAGGTGGACCCCCAGGGGTCCACGGGAGACTCGACGGGGGTCTACGTTAGATCTAATCTTCACATTTTTTGTCGAGTTTTGGGAATATGGTAGAAATGTAACTGCAGGGGGTCCACCGGAACCAGCAACATTTTCAAAGTGGCCTACTAGAAAAACAGTTTGGGAACCTCTGATGTAGTGCGATAGTTATAGGCAAAGTTTTCTTTTTTATAAAAATTTGAATGGTAGATTTGAGACGTCAATAATAAAAGTATGGAAAAAAATATTTCAACCATGGCCATGTGGGGGTGGGGTATCAAAATAGAGAACTTGAAGAGACGATTCCAAAATATAACACACTAAAATAAAGAGTAGAATTAAATAACAAAAAACCCGACTGCCACTAAAAAATTCTAAACAGTCTCAGTTCTCAAGCAGTCTGATGCACTTGGTAGCATCAACTCTGAGACTGAACTAAAACAAATGCCACCAACTGTAAAGTAAGCTTGATTCGACTTCAACTTGATGCAGTTTCAATTTCTAAACTTTTATCCCATCCTTCCTTCATACTAAATGCTATATTTTTAACCGACTTTAAACAAGGAGGAGGTTCTCAATTCGGATGTTTATTGTCATCACTAGGCGATGAACGAGCGCATAGTGGAGATAGGCATACGGCGCGAGATGTTCACCGTACAGAAGCGCGCGCTGTTGGAGGACTGCGGCAAACTGCGCTCCGAGATACGAGAGCGGGAGCAACGCATCGATCAACTTATCAAAAGGTGCCGGAATAAATTCTCTATACATTATAACATCTATTGCGGAGCTTAGAAGAACAACGCGGTCACAGACAGACACGAATAGCGACTTTATATGTTTACTAGCTGCGCTCCGCGGTTTCACCCACATAATTCTCGATCCCGTAGGAATATCGGGATAAAGTATCCTATGTGTTAATCCTGGTTATAATAACTATCTGTGTGCCAAATTTCATCCAAATTCGTTAAGTAATTTTGCGTGAAAGAGTAACAAACATCCGTCCATCCATGCTCACAAACTTCGCGTTTATAATATTAGTAGGAAGTAGTTATAAATTAATTTGACCATATTGGGTCTCAAAGACCCATCTCAGACACAATGTGAATTTGGAGTTCCTTCACAGGATATGTCGCACCTCCTTTCCTGTACGTCACCTTTCAGGATTTTAACGATCAAACGACTGTTCGAGATGTCGGTGGTGTTAAATGTTGGTGTGATGCACTACTCAGCAAACCCGCTCGACTCCTTTGTTATAGTGGACTGTAGGCTGGTTTGATATCCAGGAGATGAGGGATAGGAAGAACGATAAATACACACACTTGTTGCCTTGAATACGAATCCGAAGACTTCTTTATTCTCACTACCAAAAAGAACCACTGACAGATGATCTGTCAAAATGACAGTAGTACAATGTTTCAATGATAAATGATAAATGATTTATGTTCTGTAAGTAGGTTTGTACAAACACTTTTACATTTCAATCACATTTTTTTTAAACTAGATCAGGTCGTCGTTTCCTATCTGACTACTCTGAGAAGAAAGGCCGAAACAAACTCACAGGTCACAGTCTCTTTTAAAGTCCAGACATAATCTTGGTGTGATCATGTGAATTGGATGTCTGAAATGGTCTTTTGAGTAAAGAACCACACAGATTGAGCGACCTGTCCAATCAGTGCACGCATTTGTCAAAAATCTCTCGTAATTTCAGTCATGAAACATTACGTACTAAACGGCATTTTGACGGTTATCACACTGCACTGGACACCGCTTCGGTGTGCGGTACTGCGGTTCTTAACTTTGACTGTAGAATCTTCATTTGTGTACAAAAAGGGACACACTAACACCGCACCTCCGTGCGATCTAGAGTCAAAGTTAAAAATCGAAGCACCGCACACAGGAGCGGTGTCCGGCGCAGCTTGA
>OX451387.1:9313419-9356955 GCA_949629135.1 Eremobia ochroleuca
CGCGAGCGCGGCGCGGCGCTGGACGCGGACATCGGGCGGCGCGAGCGCGACGTGTCGGCGCTGGAGGCCACGCTGCGCGTCGTGCACGCCGCGCACCAGCACTTCATACACCACGTCTCGCCGCTCAGCGAACATTGTATGCTTACTATTCATCCATTCTAACGTCCTGACTATAAAAGAGACCTTGACCTCTGACTTTGTGCCGGCATTTTTTATCAGGCTTCAATCAACTAGGAAATGCCGGTGCCATCTAATTTTCAAGTACTAACCCAAAAATGTACATGTAAAAGTGTCTTAGAAGATCTACTTACAGAAATAAACAATGACCGATGAAATTTTACAGGCAGATCCTTAAAAACACACTACTTCTGTTTTGTCAAAACAGCTGCTAATAGAGCCTTAGGGAGGGCGCTCACGAGCAACTTTGGTCTCTGCAACTAATTTGTCTCTCACATCAAGTCTACGGGTTTGTATGAAAGTGCGCGCATGTAGCGACGCGAGAGCTAGGAGACTTTTTTGTTCGCGGGTTTGTCGTCTTCGGTTTCTTAGAACAACCGCACAGACCACAATCGTCTCTTCAAAATCCATGTTGATGAATGCGGCAAAATTTTACGAAAAAGTAGCGTTGCTGTCGCTCCCGTGCGCATCGTCAAAATCTCGGCGAGGAGACAGCGGCAGATTCCCTAAGTTTCTCCAAGTAAATATGAAATCTCATTCAGCATTTTTCTAATATTCTTAGCGCCTGAAATAGAAGAGTTGAACAGTTTAAGGAATCAGTTCTACGAGCTGCGCACGGAGCTACAAGCGCTGCAGGCGAACAACGCGCGCCTGCAGGACTACAACCGTGACGCCGATGCGCGCCTCACGATCATCGCCGAGAAGAACAAGCAGCTCGATGCTAGGAAGTTTGTGAACATTTATTTTGGTTTTGCGTTGACTCATAGCAGCTATAGGATAGAATACTCTTTATTATGTACACCATATAAATTACAGACATAAATATATAAATTTTATTAAGGGTGAACAATGTAAGTCTCCTCCTGCCTAGCCTTTTCCCAAATATGCTGGGGTCGGCTTCCAGTCTAACCGGATGCAGCTGAATACCAGTATTTTACGTGGAGCGACTGCCTATCTGAACTCCACAACCGCACAACAAGTTACTGGGTAATACGATACCCCTTGGTAAGACTGGTTGTCAGACTTTCGAGCTACTAACGACCACTGGCAAAGATCCACGAATGACATCCGGGACTAACGGCTTAACGTGCTTTCTGAGGCACGTAGGGTCTTGGTATGTAAAGATGGTCACCCATCCACGGACCAACCGCGGCAAGCGTAGCTTAACCTGATCGATCGACCCGTGCGGTTGTTATTACTTAGCCACAAGCCCCCACGCGGTCTTATCGCTAAGTGCGATCTTTTAAAGACAACATTTGGATGAATACAAAAGTACATCATTCTATCCTACATACGTACAGATAGACAGACACGTAAGTGACTTTAATCTATAATTATTATAAATTAAAGTTGCCCCTCTAGTTATTCCTTGTTTTTATTTAGTCCAAGTTTGTGAAAGTCAAATAATTTATTTCAATTAGGGCTAAATAGTAATTTTTAAAAGGAAATTATGAAGAAATGAGAACTGAATCAAAGTGCCCATTCTAAAATGTAGTTTCTTATAAAGAAAATGGAAACTACATATTATTTATCAGTTACAAGTTTACCACCAGTAACTGTACGTTGTTAGTATATGGTGTGCATAATTAAAATATTATGTCATCAGGAATGAGACGGAGCAAGAGTTGGAGACGTCTCGCGAGCGCATGGAGCGGCAGCAGGTGCACCTACAACACGCGCGCGAGGTCGTCGCGACCAACGCCAAGCGCGCGCAGAAACTGGTGGACGGAGACGACGAGTGGCGACTGTTCCAGGTCAGTCACTACAACGCCGAATTAACTCAAACTCAAACCATTTATTTCCAAGTAAACCAATTACAGGCACTTTTGAATTGTCAAGGGGTCAGTCAGAAAGATGAAGCTAGTTGCCCATTCCAAAGCGAAGTAGGTACCTGTGGAGGAGAACGGGCAAGAAACTCCACGGACACTATTTTAAATCATAAAAATTGTTACAAAATTTTTGTTACATCATTCAAGTTGAAATTATACATGTGAGAATGATGTAGAGTGCACGTTAAAAGCGTCCGTACTAAAAAAGATAAAAACAAAAAAAAAAACAATTCAGAAATGAAAATACTTAGATTAAAATAAAAATAAGCCGTGGCGGCTAAGAGATGACCAGTCAGTACTGGCGGCGCCCGATCACGAACATGATGTATGCATCAGCACCATTTAGCTCAACCATTTTGAAGGGAACTTAATGAAAAAAAAAAAAAAATTGAATTACCCCACTGTAGCGGAGTCCAAAGGGAGATTAATATTTTTCGTTGTTGGTGTTTGTGACTTCATAGCTAAATGATAACAGACTCACGGGTCGATTGAAGACTAAGCTAAACATGCCGCGGTCAGTTCGTGGATGGGTGAAAAGCACGTTATGTAGTTTGTCCCGGCTGTCATTCGTAGATGTTTGACAGTGGTTACGGGTAATCAGAAGATCAAAATCTTACAACCAGTCTTACCAAGGGGTATCGTGTTACCCAGTGACTGAGTTGTGAAGGTCAGATAGGAAGTCGCTTCATGTAAAATACTGGGATTCAGCTGCATCCGGTTAAATTGGAATCCGACCCCAACATGTGAAACGGCTAGGCAAATTGATGGAGTTATGTATGTTTGTCTGTCTGTGTGTGGAAACCAGGGCTCGGAAACCGGTTGAAATTCTTAACCGGTTACGGTCATTGACCCCAAACCGAAATCGATTTAGGTTAAGGTTTGCACTTTACCGGTTTTTACCGGTTTTTGCGGGAAACCGGTTTTTCATGAATTTTGGTTTTGAAAGTGAAAATTAACCGGTTAAACACCCCCCGCCCCCTAACTAAGCAAGTCGCAACATGAATCTACCCGCACCATTTAAGTTCTCTGGTTGTATTTGACGTCCTCATATCAAACATTTTTTTTCCTAATGTTTTCTGGGGTACTAAATGTACTAATGTCACTATAACTTGTTGGAAGTGTTAAAAAAGTAGACGAAAAACATTTACGACTTACGGAATTAACCGGTTAATTTGGGTGTCAAAACCGTTTGTGCTTATGTAACCGGTAACCTTTGTCATTTGGGTTACATATGAACAGTTCACTTGTTTAACCGGTTAATGAGGGAACGATATATTTACCGGTATTTCATCGAAATTAACCGCTCTTTTTAAACCGGTTCAGAGCCCTGGTGGAAACACAGGGACAGACAAAAGGGATTCTAGAGGCAAAACGAGTGTACGGATTTTAACAAATGAGGTATCATTGCATTCGTATTGATGTCGTGAGTGATGCTGGCTATATGGATTTGGAAAAAATCAACACGGTGGCCATTAGCTGCTAATAACAGATAAAACCGGTCAAGTACGAGTCGGACTCGCACACCGAGGGTTCCGTACAAATTTACGGTTTTCAGATTTTTTCCTTTACTAGTGCTACATGACATTGCTTGTTGCCAAATTTCATGATTCTAGGTCAACGGGAAGTACCCTATAGGTTTTGAATCCCTTGCGAGTGTCAAAATATGTGACATAAACGGAACACAAACGCCCGTATCTTTTACGTCATGGATTGCAGCCCTGAGTATTTGATATTAATTTCAACTTGATAACTCCACGCCTTCCTGAGAAAAAGGGTCTTTACAGACGGACAGACAGACAGACAACGAAGTGATCTTATAAGGGTTCTGTTTTTGGTTTTTGAAATAGATAAATAAATAGTTGTAGTCTGGTTTCTTTTTTCTTTCATTATTTTTTTGACCGATATGTTATTTGCAATTAAAAGTAAAGTTTTTTTTTTTAATCCTATATATTAAGCATATCCCAAGTAGCGTGATGTGTGGATATGAGTATGCTCTTGGCGTCCCTACTTTAAATAAATAAATGTTTATTGTGATGAGTTGTTAGAATCCTTTACCAATAAATGGCAATGACAGGTGGCATTATGGACACGCGACTTCGGGGAAGCAGCGCTGAAGGCGATGTCGTCGCTGTGCGAGGCGGCGGCGCAGGCGCCCGAGCTGGGCGTGCGCCTGGCCGTGCTCGTGTCCGCGTCTGACGTGAAGGAGCTCGTGCCCAAGAACATGCGCCGGCTGCATACTCTTCTGCAAAAGTTAGTATCATCATCATCATCATTGGCACCTTTGTGATCTATTAATGGCAAATTAATTATTTTTTTATTCGAAATCCAAATATTTTATATTTTTTTTTGACCTTTACACATTACGCTGGAGTAGCTCGATCAAGACTGATCCGATTTACGTGATTATTTTTCTAAAAAGTTGATTATATATGTTCTGTGGATGTGTTTTAGTGAGTCAGAATTAAATGACTTATCGTAAATTTCTGACAGAGGGGGCGGAACCCGGAATCCGATATCAGCAGTCCGGTTGATATACGATGATACAATTTCTAACGTGATAATTTCTAGATGAATGTTGTGTATTGACATCCATTAAACAACATTTGCTTGTATGTTTTACAGCCAGTGAAAGTCCCGTCAAAATCGGTCCAGCCGTTTCGGAGCTTAAACACTTGTTCAAAGTACCGTATATACTTTCATATGCATTTAATGAAAAGCTGTTATTTTGACATTACAAATACAAGCTTTCACATTTACAACAATAAATGTGAAAGCTTGTATTTTTGTTAATCAACCGCGCAATAACGGCTCAACGGATTTGTAGGAAAGAGAAGCTTTTCAAAGTTTCGGCGCACGATGTAAGTAGTATATATATGTTTAGGGGACACTTATACACACAAAAATGTCCAATAATATGGTACTCAAGTGTCGCGTTTCCGATATATTTGGAGGTAAACATCACTATATGAGAACTACGAAAATCGTTAAAAATGCACTAATTGCGCGTGTTATACGCATTCCATTGTATTCAAATAGTAGATCCTAAGTTGATTTGACTATTTATTAGAAGACAGTATAGATATTTGCACGAAAAAGCCGCTATAATTAGTTACCTAAGGTACTAAAATGCTATTTTGGTTGTCAAAGTATACTTGCTTCTCTACCATAACTGGTAACGGTAAAAACTAAAATAAAACACATAATATAGATGTTATATAATAGGTTTAATAATTTTCATAGTTCTGATATGGAGATCTTTACCTCCAAATATATCGAGAACGTGACACTTTAGGGTTCCATATTACTTGACATTTTTTGTTTACATGAGTGTACGTGTAATCTACCCATATTATTATACAGGGTGAATTTTTCAAGTGGGTATGGATGGCCAAATTCGAAACTATGAGGAATAGCGAAAAGTACTCAAACTACTCCAGCTATGTATTGAAAACAGTGGACATCATTTTGAACAATTAATCAGTTAAGGTTTAATAGGTAGGTAACATAAGAAAAATAAAAACGTATTTTGTAAAAAATGAGCTCTTTTCTTTATTTATTTATTACTTCCCAGAATTTGATCCTTATTAAGGACACTAGCGGATGGTGTAATAATACAGTGTGTGTTTTTTTTTTTTATCAAAATGAACGGGTTCTTTCGAATCCTGGCTAAAAATATTGATTTTTTCAAAAATCCAATGTTGCAGTTTTAGTTTTCATCAAAATCGAGCACGAGACTCCTTTGAGTACTTTTCGTTATTCCTCATAGTTTCCAATTTGGCCATCCACGCCCACTTGTAAAATTCATCCTGTGTACACCACATTCTTCGTGCGCGGAAGTTTTGAAAAAACAAAAAAAAACAAAGGTGGCGGAACAGATATGCCACAGCGGTTCGAACCCCGTTGGTACGCAGATAGTTTATAACCTGCACTAATACAGACGCCAGCACGTCAAGCTACCCGAAACTGTCAAATTTTCCCAATCAAAATTATTGAACCTTATGCTATAGTGATGAATTTGAAAATCTATTAAAGAAATTTGACAGATTGTAGTAGCTTGATGTGCTGGCGTCTGTACATAGGATACTTTTTATTCCGATAGTAATTTCCGTGGGATAACTTTCGAAGCCGAAGGCGAAAGCTAGTTCGCAATTTACCTTTTCTTTTTCTTGTTCATTGGTCGTCAGTTTTCTCGACCAACCAATCACAGCAGCTGACATGCAAGTTGACATGACAATAACTTATCAAACCTTCTTTTGCAGGATCGTGACAGGTGTAGATATTGACGACAAGAAGGAAACCAGCTTAGACGTTGATGGTAAGATGTGTAGAGTATTTGAATGTTACACAAGCTGATCTCGCATTCTATGGAGTTCCCGTACAATAAGAGGTCAGCTTATAGTGGAAATGGGAATAGGGAGAATGATGTGATACGGCAATGTTGCGGTTTAAAAGGAGATGTAGTGACAAAAATTTAAAAGAGTATGCTTTGTCGGTTTGGTTATATTGAGAGGGCGAATGAAAGGCCACTAACAAAAGGTAGATGTGAGTGAAAACGCCACGAGAGGATGTCGTAGGCGGACATAATATAAATAACCTTATTGATGATGCTCTTCAGAAATATTAGGTGCGTATTCGCAACCGGCGTGCGTTTATGACCAGCAGTGCTATTCTGTAAAAATCTCACCGTGAGAACTTAGGTGAAGTGAGCGGGAAGTGAGCTGTCATTCGCTAGGGAAATATTAAGTGCTCACTTCACTTACGATTTCACGGTGAGATTTTTACAGAATCGACCGGCTGAAGGCCAATTCCCGTAATTAAAAACGTTCAAAATCTGGCTGGATGGAAGGGGTGATACCCCTTAAGGCTTTGCATCCTGTTGACACCATTTTGAGCATTTTTAGCCATACATGTCTTAGGCGAAGTATGTTTTTTTTATTTTTTTTTCCAAGTTGGTATATTATTTTTGCAAAAATTTGCAGTTAAAAAAAAAAAAAGAAAACATACTTCGTCTAAGACATGTATGGCTCAAAACGCTGTAAAGGTGTCAACTATCACTCCCTTAAAGATTTGCGCACAGCTTCCAAACAGAATGAAGTCTTTAGACGGCTATAAGGACTTAATTCTATACAATAGTAAGTAATTAACATTATGAGACATAAAACATTAAATTAAATATTATTTGCCATATTATGTCAGCTCAGCATACCCCAACATACCAAAAAAAAGTATATTTTATATTGGCGCTGATTCCCTTGTTCACAGACTAAACTAAGTGCATCTTTTTTTTTCTATTTCATTATAATATTAGTTTAGTCCTGTCAAATTAGTCAGCGCCTGACGTAAATTGACGTATTTTTAGTAGCCAATTTTAATCAATTCGTCTAAACTTGTCTATGGAGTATCTTAATTTGACAGGACTAAACTAATATTTATCTTCTGTCCTTTTCTTAATGAAATAGAAATAAAAAGATGCTCTGAACTTAAATTTAGTTTAGTTTTTGAACTAGGGAATCGGTGCCAGTGTCTTGGGTAGTTTAGTTAAGCCACCATGCCAGATGATCTTGCTGCAATATATCGGTATACCTACCCCTTTATCTCTTGTGAACAGAGTCAGTCTTCTCGTCCGTGGCGTCGTCTTCCCGGAGCGGCGTGAGCGTCGCCAGTGGGTACACCAGGCGGCTCCTCGGCTTCCGCAGACAACTGGCACCCAAAGTACAGGAGGATGCTGTATGTTTTACTTATTCATTCGACTTTTCGTGTTGCGTCACCCATAGAATAAGGGTCGGCCAGGCCTGGAAAAGCGCAGCATGGCTCGGTTTTCACTGGCAAGCGAATATCAACCTGTCATTCGTTAAAATAAAGTTGAAAATAAATAAAAAAATATTTATAAAAAAATAAAGCAGACGCAGACGGAGGTGCGCGGTTAAGATTTTTTATTTCGACTTAAAGAGACGCAATGTTTGTTTGGCAGGGTAAACCGCGCTACGCTGCGAGTCGCCAGGTTTGAGCCGGTCCTAACTTTTGCGTGTATGCTTTCGAGTCCTTCGTCGTCGTGTCGATAGATCACAATCATTGTGTCAGAAAAAAATGTCTAGCGGTCGGTGGACATTCAGTAGATGAGGCATCATCATCTACGGCGTAATAATACAGCCGTATTTAGCGTCGTCGAAGTGTCCCCATTTGATAAGATTGTACCTGAACCAGCTAACAGGACGTCATCAGGCGGTTTATTGTTTCATGATTTCCAATTATCATGAATATATAGAAACGTCAAAGATAATTTGTAAGATGTATTTTTTTAATAGGCAAATGATTTCTTCTAAAGAACATTTTTAAGTGACGTCACACGATTTTTTTTTTCGATCAACACGACTCGTTGATTGTGGCGTCAAGCAAGTTAAACGTAGTACATACAATGCGAGGAGGAGAAAGACTGGTAGTCGGGTGTGGATTTAGGACACACTACGTTATTGGATGTTTATATATTATAATGTAATTATCATTAAGTCAGACGGAAAGAAGCCTAATAAAATTCGCAAACTCGATACTCATAGCCTAAGGCCTAGATGCCTAGAAAAGGGTAAAGTCGGACTGTGAATGATAATGGTGATGAAGGACTTACCTACGTGACAACTTTTTAACACGCTTTTATTAGTTGTTGTTTGTTTGTTTGTTTGTTTGTATGTATGTAACTGACTCGTTTGGTTTCGATTTTGCCCCACTTTAAGCGATCAGATTTACTTTAAACTTTGTAGACTTATCAACGACCGACGGCAATACAATATTTTGATAAAAAAAGTTTAAAAAAAAAATAGTTTATAAAACAAAACAAAAAATATATAGTTTAAAAAAACGAAAAAAAAACACGCTTTAATAGCAAATTGAACTGAAAATCACAAAATAACTTTTAATTTAAAATAAAAATAAAGTTATGAAAACAAAATTAATTTCATTGTAAAAAAGCGTGGGGTGCTCGATATTAATTGTTGTAAATATATAATTAGTAGCTATCTGTAAACGTAGAGTTAGTATAGAAATATGATAAAAAGCACCCCACGCTTTTTTACAATGAAATTAATTTTCTTTTCATAACTTTATTTTTATTTTAGAATTTTAAATTAAAAGTTATTTTCTGATTTTTAGTTCGATCTGCTATTAATGCGTGTTTTTTTAGTTTTTTCAAACTATATTTTATTAATTTAAAAGTATAATTATGTCAGTTTTGTTTTGATAGAAGTTATCAGGAAATGGGTTATCGTTGTGTCAAACGGGTCAAGTTGTATGTTATCACTAATACTTATAATAGTTACTGTCTTATTAATCCAAAGACGGATGAAAAACCTTTTCCGGATTATCTTGGAACCATAAACCTCAAACTCACTTGTAATTGCTTTAATTTCAACATTGTCGTTCAATCTCGTTAATAGATGAAAGTTCAATTACAATTGCGTTAATTTTTACAGTTCAACAAAACTCGTCACAACGAAATGAATACTGTTCAACTGCCAAAATTAAAGCAGATACAAACATATATAAATATATTCTTTTATGCATCTTTTTCAGAGAAAGGAATAATTCCGCGCTCAATTTTCATTTAAAACTAGCTGTGTCCGCGACTTCGTTCGCATGAATGTCGAAATAAAATAATGGCGCCGATTCCCTTTTTCACAAACTAAACTAAATTTAAGTTCAGTGCATCTTTTTCATTCTATTTCATTAAGAAAAGGACAGATGATAAATATTAGTTGAGCCCTGTCGTCAGAAGTCTGTTGTTTTTTTTTAATGACCATTTCTATCAGTTTCTTAAATTTTGTATAATTTTTTTTTTAAGTTAGCAATAATATCTGATTTCATGATTTATTCATTAATATCAGTTCTCAAGAAGATCACAAATATAATATACTAGCTGCACCTCGCGGTTTCACCCGCGTAAGTTTCGATTCCGTGGGAATATCGGGATAAGAAGTAAGAGCTTTAAGTAACAGCTATATACCTATTAAGTTTAATCGCAATCGGTTCATTAGTTTTTGCGTGAAGAAGTTACAAACATATTATACAACGTGTAACGTTAAATGCGCAAAACCTGAAAATAGTTTGATCAGAATAACGAGCAGAATTAATTGAACCACTTTTTAACACGTTCACTGTGCAGCTATGATGAAAGGGACTACCCCATAAGTGCAAACGCAAATTGTAGATAATATGTTGCGCTAGGTATAAAAATGACATATTATAGCATTGTTTTTAATTTTTTATACCACCTTCATTAAAAAAATATATTTTGTCTATTGATCCACCCCTGGGTCATACACGTATGATCTCGTAACTTCATGCTCCAGCCGCGTGGCATGCACGTATGACGTATTTGCATGCTCTTGTCTCTATTTTATACGTTATTATTTATGGTTTCCATACCCAAAATATTTGACAAGAAGTAGAATTTTGCGAACAACTCATGCCCCACCCGTGGCTCATGCACGTACGATGAGCAACTCGTTATGCCCCACCGATGGGGCATGCACAGTGAACGTGTTAATATAGATCACATTTTTCAAAAAATCTTCATTAAAAACGTTGCCGTGTCTATTTATTAATAGGTCAAGCAAGCCAGTGTCAGCGCGGCGCAGCGGCACGGTGACGACTCCTCCCTCGATAAAGCGTCGTCGCAGACGCAAGAAACGATCAGAATGGCCAGTAAAAATTAAAACAGCACATAAAACCTTTAAAAAAATGTTAATGACTTATTTTCTCTCTGAAATAGGTCAAATGAATTAAAAACCAGTTGGGGTGTCTGAGGTTTTGCGCATTTAACGTTACACGTTGTATATGTATTTCCCGCTGCGCTGCTTGGGGCCACACCGGGCACTTTTGTTTAGATTGACATTTTTAAATTCGTAATATCTTTTGAATGGAATGACCGATTTGAATAATTCAAAAAGTAATCTACAGGTATTGAAACAGTCCCGAATACGAAATGATTTATTTGGATAAGGATTAACACAGAGGTATGGATAACATGGTCTGATTTTGGTCGGCATTTGTATCAACTTTTAAAATGTAAAAAAGTAGTTATAGTGACATAACTACAATAGTTGGACCTATGGTATCGCAAAGTTTTTTGTAGATATTGATATGTTCTTTAATATTGTAGAACATTTTTTTGTTTTATCATCAATAGCGCATGCGATAAAAGAAATTTTATGGCTAAATTTTTACACCTTGGGTTACATTATTGAAGTTTTAGTAGGGACTCCTAATTTTTTTCTAGTAATAAATATAGCCTATGTTACTCAAGGATAGCGTAGCATTCTGATGGTGAAAAAAATTTTGAAATTGGTTCAGTAGTTTTTGAGTTTATTCGTTACAAACATACATACAAAAATACAAATCTTTCCTCTTTATAATATTAGTGTAGATGTGACATCGAAGAAACACCAAAACTGTCTGACGTGACACGCAACGTCAAAATATATGATACCGCATTGGCTTCAAAAAGATGTGTCATCTCTCATAATGCGTAAATATATCGGACATGTATTTCATTATGAAGTCAGATATTATTGCCAAAATGTCTATGTTCGTGAAGTCGTGACTGGACAAACGTTTCCAATGATTCTTCAACAGTAGTGCTATTCTATGTATAAAAATCTCACCGTGAGAACTTAGGTGAAGTGAAATTCAGTAGACTAATGTTTGGATTGGGTAGATTAACACTATTGACTGCTCACTTGAAGCTCACTTCACCTATGATTTCACGGTGAGATTTTTACAAAATCGACCGGCTGGTCTTATTTTGTCATCGACTTAATATTTTTCTTTCTATTCCAGTTGGTTGACGAAATACGCCAAGAAGGTACTTATTACATTCCTATCATAAATGTAATGTAAAGTGAATAAAGAAGTTAACATAAAATAGATAAATTTAATGTGTTGCAAAAGCAGCCTAAATACCTACAACGTTTCACTGCTGGGACGCGGGCTCTGTAGTTGATTTATGGAATATTCCGAGACCTCGGTAAGTCCCTAGAACTTACCAAACACTCATATATCAGCCGATTTATTCTATAAAAACCTCACCGTAAAAATCTAAGGTAAAGTGAGCTGTCATTCCACCTGATGTTAGGGGATTGCCCCTATTAACAGCTCACTTGACCTTAGTTTTCACGGTGAGATATTTATAGAGTATATCGCCTGTAGACGAAAAGTGAAGTGTATTGCGATTTTGCACCATGCGAAACCAACTGTTTTGGATCACCTTGACCTGCGGGGTACCAAATAGTGTACCTAACACCCTAACAGTAGGCATGGCTTTCATTTTGACAGTTCAACAACATTCATTGCATTATTTACGTTGTTGAGCAGACACATTTTTCGAACATATGAAGCAATAAATTAGTTTTCCTTCGACATGATTCAAATTATGATTGATAGAGTGTTACACAATTAGAGTGCTACCCTGTATATCACCTATCCTACAGTTCGGCCGACGAGAGAATGCGTTCAGTTCACCGGTGAGTTTAATTCAAACGAATACGTGTTTTGCGAATTTAATCTTTATTAGCTACTAGAATGTTCGTGCTGACAGGTGTCAAGAACGCATTCTCTGGGCGGCCGGAGTGTCAATGATTATAGTGGGCCCATGTTATGTCACTGCCATCGTTGTTGAATGTTCTGTCCTCTAGCTCGCCGCTCGACTGTCTCGCTGCACGTCGTTACCATGGGGCTGCAGTCTGGTGGACTGATGCTGCCTGAGAACAAGCCCCGCGCCGCAACACGCAAGGGTTTTGTGCTGAAGTGACCAGGTTAACAACAAAGTTGATTAGTTTTTATTTACCACCTGTACATACTAATGAAGAGGTATTGTTTGTATTTTGATTTTTGTATGTAATTGATTGTGGAATGGGGATCTACAACATGTCCCACAATTAACGCACAACCTATTAAGGGGTAATTGTACTCATCATTATGAACAACTTTTACTAAGGGACCAAACCTGTAAACTGAAATCGCAAAAAAAATCAGCTCTTCCCTACATTTTGACGAGTTATGCGAACATAAATGTAGGGAATAGCTGTTTTTTTTTTGCGATTTCAGTTTTGGTCCCATAGTAAAAGATGTTCATAATGATGAGTACAATTACCCCTTAATAGGTTGTGCGTTATTTACGTTACAACTTGTATATAGTTTATCCACTCTTATAGTGGCGTTTCACCAAAACGGCGCGTGCAGAAAATTTGCAATAAAAATATTTATATTTTATGTAAAAACAAAAATATCTAATATCTCTTTGTTATTGATATACGTCAGTGGCAGTACGCCTTTCTGTAGTTTTTAAAGGGCGCCAGTGTTTTAGCGGGTGGACTATACATACTAATCTTAGTTTGTTCTTGCATTTTATTGCACTTTTTTCTATTTTTGTAACTTTTTTTTAAACTAATTACTAGACATAAACTGTTTCTTTTCTAACACATTACAAAAAAAAAATTAACATGTAATGTTGCTGTTATTCATGGGCAATGTTGTAGGTTTAAATTACAATGATAGACGCTCGCTTGTGAAATCAATGACTAGGTATCACTGAATGATAACTTCGAGATTGCTAGTTTTGATAAATGTTACTACTTAGTACACACGACGACATATCAAGCCACCGTAAAACGGGTCGAATAGGAAATGCAGGGATGAATCGGGACGAAACTTTTAAATGGATTTCAACGTTGTTTGTTGCCAACAAGGACACTTAATCGTTAATTATAATATAGTAAACACAGATACTTTTTGGCAAAAACTATATTATTTCAATGTGAAAATCCATTACAAAGCTTCGTCCCGTTTCACCCCTGCATTTCCTATTCACCCCGTTATACCGTATCTATTTTCAGATTTAGCTGGCCTCGCATTGTATAGGCTTTTCGTACAATGAGAAGCAGCTACTGGAAAGCATACTGGAAATGTATAGTTTGATATCGTCGTCGTGCGTACAGTAAGTACGCACAACGACAATAAACATTAAATAAAAAATTGAGTTTTGTTTTTTTTGGGAAACATTTGGTTGTTTGTATCTGCCTTGCAAATAACGTGCAGTTTATAACTGACCTGAATGAATGAAATAAACATAATCTCAATATTATTTTCATTTTATTTATAAAGATTCAATCCTTTTAAATCCCCTGATCTTAGTGAAATTTTGCACTCGCACAGCGTTAAAAACATCGGGATTTACATACTGTTCAAATTAATCAAAACTTACACTGAAACAGAAAATTAAACTATCTCAATGACACAAGGTTTGTTTCAGACTAAACACTACAATACATAACAACTTGCATTCTGACATCTTGTATCCGATTAATAATTTATACGTATATAATACTAGCCCATTACTGTCCCATTGCAGGGCAAAGGCCTCTTCTCAGACAAAAAAGGCATGCGCATTAAACACCACGCCTGCTCAAGACGGGTTGGCGAAAATAGATATATTAGTACTTACCTATAATTTTCTCAGTTATTCAAATAATTTTGAACTGTCTGTTCATCCCGATAATTTTGTTGCTGACTGTACAGACGCCACCACATCAAGCTACCCGAAACTCAAATTTTCCCAATCAACTTTGAACCTTATGTTTTAGAGATAAAGTTGCTAATCTATTAAAGAAATTTAAAAGATATGTAGTAGCTTGTTGTGCTGGCGTCTGTACATGAGTGTCCACACAACAACAGCGGCTAAACGAGAGAAGAGCCACTGAACACAGATAGACTGGTCAATGACGAGATGGTTGCAAACAGCAGTGGTACCTATTATCTACACACATCTAGAGTTACCTACTATCCGTCCGGATTTGTCCGGACATGTCTGGGTTTTTGGCTCCGCCGTCCGACTTGTGACTTTAGGGCATTTTAAGCTATTGCATAGCTTTTATCTGGGGCTTTGCGCGGCGACCGAATCAAGACGTAACGTAACGAAAAAAAACCTAACACCCCCCCACTCCGACCGGCACAGCGGTGCGGCGTTGAAAGCCGTGCATTGTCTAACGCCGTTTCAGTTCGGCAGACTTCGGCACGGCGTTTGTTTGTGTGCGTGCGACTAGACGTATGCGTGTAGACTGTACGAAGCTCGCACGGATCGAGACGAGTTGCAATTTGTTTTCTTATCGCTCACCACGCTCAAAAATAAAGCATAAATATTATAAGTGCATAAGCTATGCAATAGCTTTACCGCGGCAGTCCCCGAGTGCCAAACGTATTTTGTTTTTTTACAAAACAATATAATTAATAAATTAAATGAACCCACCGAAAAAAGACAGATTAAAAAGTAAAATGCCCGTTTTGGCAATGCCCGGCTTTTTGTCAGGACTTTTCATAATTCGAATGTTTGGTAACCCTATACACAATGGATCCAGACATTCACTAAACACCTTTGATACCACGGATCGGGTGGAGCATTATGCATCGTTGCACTTACGACTTCACTAGCGCAAACTCCTGGACCTCTCCAAAAAGTTTAACTGTCATTTGTGACAGAGCCGGTTCACATCTGGATAAACGTAGCGCAGCGCCATTACCAAACAAATATGAACATTGCGTTCCTTAAAATAGTGTTGAAAATATACTGGATGATTTTTTTACAGGGTGTTCTACTCATGAATATGAACAACTTTCACTATGGGACCAACACTGAAATCACGAAAACAAAATTAGCTGTTTAATACAAAAATTGAATACCTACTTGACCAAAATGTGTAAAACAGCTGATTTTTTTTTCATGATCTCAGAGTTGGTCCCATAGTGAAAGTTGTTCAAATTCATGGGTAGAACAGCCTGTAAAAATTTGGAGCCGGTAAAAAGAAAAGATGTTGTATAACCTGACTCTCTTGAGATGCGTGCCTCCATCCGCTTTGATGCGCTCTTGGGCTAATAGAAGTTTATTTATTTCAACTGACGCAAGGTCGATATTTGTTAGGCATTGACAACCTTGCTGCGCCTCGCTAGATGTGCGCCAGGTGCACCTCTTCTGCCTACCCCGTCAAGTAATACAAGGAGATGTTAGGTGAATGGAAACCTGAAAATATTACTTTCAATTTTATTACATTATTTTCATTTTTTCATATTTCAGTTTTACAGGTTGCTCGTCAGACATACTCTTGTCTTTATATTTTGACTTAACAAACACTATTGGCAAGAAATCATTCTTTCATACATTAAACAAAATCTTAATTTTTGGTGGGATTGTCATTTCAAAGTTATTGTCGAAATACTAATTATGATTAGGAAACTATTGCGCAAGTCACTACACAAGCATCTGGCTTCTACTTTATACTATGTGCTAAATTCAGTAAAAATAAGTACATTCTGTGCTTTCAAACTTCAATTAGTCTAAAGAGTTCAAATACATTTACTAATTTTGATATTTACAAAGGAACATCTGTGGTAATACAAATAAATACCTATTGTGGTAATTTATGTGGCAATTGACTAAGTTATTTTATTTTAAACATGATATTTTTTATTTTTTTTTACATAAATGTTAGACAACAAGAAGGAACAATAATTGAATTAAAGAATATTTTAACACAAGTATTTAAAAAGTTACCAAATGCTGAAGGCACAAGGTCTAAATGAAATGTCAGTTCCTAGCCTTTAAAACCTCATTTACTTATGTATAGACACAGATAAGTATGGTATTCTACATGAAATATCGTCACTGTGAAATTACTTTATGATGATCTACCTTATGCAATATTATATAGGATTACTAATTCATAAAACCACCACACAAGCTCCAATCCATAAATGAGCATTGTCATGTTTCAAAAACATTTGGTAGGTACCTACTTGAAAAGCTCCAGTCTGCAACTTTAATACAGCTAAATTAGTACCTAAGTGATTGCAAGTGTACCTTACATTGGGTGTAGGCCATGGACTACAGAATAGGTGCTAATACCGAGGCCCAACAAATGTATTATACTCTTGAAGGCCAGTTTTCAGAGTACTTTTTACATCATTTAAGATATGATAAAATTCTGAATAAATAATATACACATATTTCAAGTTTACAATGAATCTCAACATCATATGCAATACATAATAATAAGAAAATAATATAACATAATGGAAATTACTTAAAGGTGACATATCCTGTCTGAAATAAAATCACAAACATGTTTTAAATAAATATACAAATGTAAAAAATAAATTAAAAACAATCTATAATTTAATAATCAAAACATGAGCCATTTCTTTCCGTAACTAAAAACAATAAAGGAATAATATTATACATTTTCATTCTAACACTGTTGACCAAAAATACTACATACACAGGACAATTCACCACAAAAACATTCCTACATTGAAATTTAGCTATTCGACGAAAAGGACACAATGGCTGGAATAGTAGCTGCCCAGACCTATTGGTATTGGGAATTCAATAGAGAGTAGGCTATTCCCCATAGGCCTGTGTCGTGGCTTTTGCTTCACTATGCATCGCCTGACCTCACATCGCCAATTAGGCCTTTCATCAACCGCAAACAGTGTTAGAATATCAAAGCGTCATAAGTCAGGGAACCGCAATGGGTCTTCTATAAAGTCATCCGGTATCACAAACAGACCAGGTGCAATATCATTACGGAAATCAAATTTTTGAAATGTTATTTTCGCTGTCACAGTTGGCAAAATTGGTATATCAATTTTTACAGGAAACCCCCTTGGTAATTTCATTGCTACAAATTCTCGTAGCTTAGCAAAATGCTTGAAGGGTGCAATCACTTCCAGCACATTCAATAGCATATCAACACTTAGTGGGAAATCATCACTCATGGCAATAGTGGCTCGGAAGTTCCTTGATGACTCCTTGTAGACAAGCTCTCTTCCCAGGCTAGGGTAATACCCAGGGGGAGATGATATGTATGAAGTCCAATCAATATTGTTGTCAGGAGGGGGGTTCAGTGATGCACGCCGGGTAGGCTCCCCATTTGTATCCAAATTTTGTGTATTTCCTTTTGTAAGGCTTTCAATAATAGCCTTATTCTTTTGGAGGTCATCAGTAGACAAATGTTCTCGTCTTTTACGTGACTCTAATACAAGACCAGTGATGGTATAAATATCACTCCTGTATATTCCTGCAACAGTTTCTTTACGATCTTCTCGGAATATCCAGCCAGACTGAGCCCTTGTAAACGAAATCCCTTTGGTTGACATCTGAGCAGCAAGTATATCACTTGACATGAGAATATCTACCTCATCTTCTATTTCATTTTCTGTTTCTTCATAGCGGACTCTTTGGTACACTTTAGCTTTGTTATCTAAAACAGTTAGCGACTCACTAGGAGGTTTCTCTCCCTGAAAAATAAAAGATATGTCTCCTCTTTCCCATTTCATATCTGTGAAATCTACTAAAGTTGTGTCCAATCTGATTCCAGAACCCGATTTGTGAATCTTGCATATGTCTGATGGTAGTATTCTGGAGACTAGAGGTACCCATGAGTGGAAATCCCATTTTAGTTCCATATAGAAATCATGAATTTGAGCTAGAGCTCGAATCAGATCAGGTCTACGACGTTCCATCTGTTCTCGTGCTTGCGACTTCAATTTGCGCACTAGTGATGATATGGTCTGACGATCTCCGTAACTGATGGCTTCAGCCAGGGGCGACCAGCCTGAGAGGTTCTTAACTTTGACAGGCGCGCCGTGCGCGAGCAGCAACTGCACGCACTCCTTTCGGCCCAGCATGACGGCCAGGTGTAGTGCCGTATTGCCGTGTTTGTCTTTTCGAGCCACATCATGATTTCTTAGTAACGACGAGAGCTTGCGAACATCACCAATAAATACACACTCGTGGAGTGGAAACCCATCGTCTTCTTCGCTAGAGTTAGAAATAGACATCTCGTACACACGGTTGTTTCTAGTTCATTACTCTCATTGATTACTAATTTTATAGAAACGAAGTAGAAACAATTTTGATTATAATCTAATCAAGACGATAAGAAAACAGCTTCATATTTTGACGGTTCTCTACTGTATTGAATAATTTCCTAATTAGTTCTGTAACAAACTTATTTTTGAAACCATAATATTTACTCATTTGTACATTAAACAAAATTATTATTTTCTTTCTTTTACGAAAAGTAATGTGTCCATCATCGTTTTTAAGTTCTATTCCAATATTCAGGACAAAATTTTAATTTTTTGACATCTGTTTACTGTTATCACTTTTACTCTTGCGTAGATCTATGTCATGCTATTCTGCTGTCGGAAACTAACATGCTAAAAGTTTTTGGTTGAAGGTGGTAATGGAACATTCGTGCTTTTCTTTTTTTTTTTTTCATGCGAATTTAGAGCACGTAGTCGATTATTTTAGAGAATCGATTGTATTACAATATTTAAAACTCTGAATATATGTTTGAGCCGTTTGGGGTTGAAACACTAGGGCCTTGGGGTCCGAGTGCTCATCAAATATTTCGGGACATCGCCAAACGGTTGGTTGATTCTTCACGTGACCAGAGGGCTGGCCTATTTTTTGGCCAAAGAATCAGCATTGCCATCCAACGTGGTAATGCTGCCAGCCTTTTGGGCACTTACCCCATTGACAGCGATGCGGATGAATTTTTTGATGCCCAATGAGCTCCTGCCTTTTTCTTTATATTTTTTTTTTTTTTTTTGGTTTTTTGTTATATACTTGTATATAATATTTGTATATTTTTTAGTATTAATTAGGTATTAGTTGTTTGTATAATAATCTCTTGATTTCAATAAGTATTAAGTAATTGGTACTAATAAAAAAACTCAAAAACTAAAAAAAAAAAAAAAAAAAAAAAAAAACTCTTAATTTTAAATTGATTGTGCTGTTGTATGTTTATTTAGCTGTGCGGGCAATATTCATGGGTAAAATAATTAATCCCAACGTTCAATGGGATCCTAGATATTGTTTCCACCATTATTAATAGTTTTTATCACTTTTATGTTTAAAAATCTCCTAATAGCATCAATATGTGGGCATCCAAGCAAAAAGAGTCCAGTAGTGGGGTATTGAGTTAAGATTAAATTCAGTAGAATTAGATTTAAAAAATATTCACACTTGCACATTTTTTTTAATCAGACATTTGAGTTTGAAACTCTGATAAAACTTGATTTGAGAAAAAGCATTTTAAAAATTTGATGGAAAAAAACACTTGCTTGTTACATAGATTTTGATTTATTGTTGTAGATTGAGATAGTCCCCATGAAATCAACTTATTATTAATTAATTATCTATTAAGTATTTACATAGTTTAAAAAGATAACAGTCCTAAAATAATAATAATAATATGTATATGTGTATAAAAATTAGTGCAAATAATCAAATGGCATCAAAAAATTGGTCCGCATCGCTGTCAATAGGAAACGTGCCCAAAAGGCTGGCAGCATTGCAATGTTGTGTGGCAATGCTAATTCTTTGGCCAAAAAATAAACCAGCCCTCTGGTCACGTGAAGAGTCGACCATCCGCTTGGCGATGTCCCGAAATAATAGGTGGGCAATCGGACCCCATGGCCTTAGTGTTTCAACGCCAAACGGCTCAAACATATAAGTTCCGAAGAGGTTGGAGTATTTGCGCCGTTTGAGGTTTTCCGCACCTGCAGCAGTCGCACCAGCATAGCCCATGGTGGGCTATGGGCTTGGAAGATGGGATGGTGCAAGCGTGTCGAGACGCGTAGCATCCCACACCAAAGGCCTACCTACCTTCCAAGGCATTATGGTAATTCCGTCTGGTCTCTTCCCATTGTCGCGTGTCAAGCCATTGGGTTCTAAAACAGCTGGCACCCCCGCGGTGACAAGAGCACGACGGATGATATCATTGATGCTGGCGTGCCGTCCTATCTGGCCTGCGCTTTTACTGCAGGATAAGCCATGTTGTCCGAGGCAGTTACCACCTTCACCGCATTGGAAGCGAAAGGCGGAAGGGGCGCCCAGACGCAGACAAGTAGCGAGCTGGAAGGTGGTGTCATCCAGCAAAGTGCCTATGTTGGGTGACGGTAGTGTCTGAAGCCAGAGGCTCGACTCCCACTTACCCACACCCAGTAGGCGGGCACGCTCAGCAGTATTAGTGGACGTATTAATAAGATTATTCCGTACCAACACGCAGAGCGGCTCATCCCACTGCCTCTGGGAACATGGGTTCACGGGCTGATCTGTATCCGGGCAAGCCATTTTCCAGGCGAAGTAATTAATTATTAATTATATTTGTAACATTACAAAATAAACAATTACAACCGAAAAAGTTCCACTTGTCGGTATTTAGTAGTGTATTTAGTAGCGGTATTCAGTGAGTGAATACGACCGCATAATGCTATAAAAAAAAATTAAGTATTCTTATTCTATTTCGGAACTAACAAAATAACAAAACCATATTCACGGACTAGAAAAAAAAGAAGGACTCCGCGCCACGCGTATCGAAAGTGAAGCACCCTACCGGTCTATGTGTGCGTGATTTGAGGGATACCAGATGAATGAAAATTACCCCATGTTTTAAATATTTGGACAGGGTATTAATTTATTATAATAAAGCGATATAAGAAGTCCACTTAACTGAAATTACAAAAATATACTAGTGAAAACTCAAAATTAAGTGTTTATTTTGTATGGATGACTAGAAAAACGCTGCTGTAGAATACGTAATTCAATTGATTGTCTTGAATTACCGATTAGGAAGATAGGGGGATGGGTATTAAAGCTTACTTACCTAAAACACACAAGGTGTATTTTACCTATAATAAGAAAACTATTTAACGTTCTGTAGGAAATAAAACTGAAATATTTATTCAAATGATTTAATCAGAATCTTCACAACACATACATACACTCACTAACCCGCACTGCATTCTTTATCGATCCAAGAAACATTACAAAAGTACGCTAATCCGTTCCAATCTAAGAACCCTCGCCAATTGATGATTTGTATCAAAATGTATACAGCATATCACGCTTGTTTTCGACGGAACGCAATGGTATTCACATCTGTAGTTTCTTATTATTATAATCCAATCATTGTTCCATGAATGATTTGCTGTAGGAAATCTATAAAAAGGATCATAGTCAATACTTGCAAAAAAATGACAAAGAACACAAAAAAAAAAATTACCCAATCTCTCGGGACACTTAACCATTTATTTTCTGACAACACTTATGTCAAATGTCTTAATGTCTTAATGTCAAAAATACAATAAATCAACAAGTAAAATTGTGCCTTAACTGTGATATGTTATTCCTTGACAGTTTTTCTGGGATGTAGAATTATTTTTACACGTTTTCAAAACACAAGATGGCATTATTTTATTTTATTACTTCACGTAAATAGTACCTACAAAGACGCCGTCTTGTCGCGTAATGGCGGCCGGCCGGCTTTCTGTGATGTAAATGTGTGCGTGAAGCATGTTTGTACAAACGGTCCGGCACCCTTACTGTGCTTCACTTTCGATATGCGTGGCGCGGAGTCCTTCTTTTTTTTCTAGTCCGTGACCATATTATTGTTATTTTAACGGAACAATGAATATTTTGGCTACTGGTACAACCTTTTATGAAATTACGCATCCAGTCGTCAAAGTTGTTCTAGCTGGGAATCTTACTTAGACCTAACTTACGTTTTGGACAAAAATAAATTCCTCCTCGTACCAGATTCCTATGACCAACTTGTTTCAGTACGAACATGTTGGTTTTGGTCGAGTAATCTTTTCAGTTGTTTGTTTCTGAACATGTTGTCGACACGGAATTGTGATCTTTAGGAATGCCAGAGGAACTCGGTTCGTTAACATTTCGAATAGGTTTCGGGCATATTATGTTAAGTATTAAATACTACACACACAGCAGTACAGCTACATTCGGATAGACTGGATGCTGACTCCAACGAAGTTTGGAAAAGGCTAGGCTAGATGGATGATGTTGAATTGATGACACGCGTATGCTATGTTGTCAAATAAGCTTGATCTACTTACGTATATATAGTGTCATAAAAATTGAGAGAAGAATAGGTATTATTAAAAATTTCGATACTGACAGCACCGATACCTACTAATAGTTATGAAAGTTCATATTTATTAAAGTTACAACAACTATAAGATAAAACAGGAAACATTTCAAGATACAAAAGTCTTTACAAACCTATTTTTTTTTTTTTTGTCTCTCAGTATTATTCTCCATAGCACTGCAAATCTATTATTTTTCAAAATAATAACAATCTAACAGATAATTCTCATCTATTTCTCTTTAATTATTTAAATTTTGGAATATTAATACAGAATGCTTAGTATGTCATAAGTTCCATGCAGAGACCAGTAGTTTGGTTCCATATTTTGCCGCTTGTCAAAATATACCGATCGCAACCCTTAGGAACTAGAACATTCTCGTTGTCGGGTGTCGTCGGGTCGGGTTCGGCCTATTTCATATAAGTTTCACTAGATGGCTCTCATAGCATTGTTTTGATTCTGATCGAGTTTGATTATTTGAAGCGCAGAAAAAGTTGACAGATGCGCGTACCAGTGAAACGCCTCGTAGTCTTTCAACTTTTATTCCCTTTTCTATAAAAATAATAGTAATTCATAATTTTCATTGACTTATTTATAAAATATATGTTCATTTTATTTCGTAATAATTGAAGTGCGTAACATTATATCGGTTTATACATCGCTGCACTCGGGACTGACTTTGCTCGATTGTATCGGTATAGTTTTAAAGATAAGATTAGTATTGATTGAAAATTCTGTTTGGTTTTTATTGCCGTCGATTACTTGAAATCTGTAAAAAACATTTTATGCACTACCAGATAATATTGCATTGTCTGAGGACTTATGTTGTTATTGTGACTTGCGGCGTCACAATAAGTAAATAAATGAATTGACTGTACACCTAAAGTTTCCGGCTTATTGCTCCTGATTAAGGCGAGGAAAATTCTTCATAATGTGAGTATTAATTTTTACTATGTATCTTATAAGCGAGTGGCGTGCCCACCTGCATATCTAACTATTCACCACAAACCAGGTATGTATGTTTAACAATTTTTATGGTGCCTAACTTTACTATGCAAGTAGAATTTTGTTATTGTACCAAGAACGCAAAACTGCCAAAAAAATACTTTATTTTATTATAAATTTCAATGTATTTAGTCTAATGCATATTGAAAATAAGTATTTGTTGTACCTACCTGCTTACTGGTCCTATATAACTAAAGAAAAGTTAAATTATATTTTAGTTTTAGCATTGTAAGTTTGTAACCAGAACCAAAGATTCCACAAGAAATGTTACCTTGAGAATCTTAGCCAACATTATAGACTATTTAGTTTACTCTCTTTATAGAATCAGATAAGTTGGATGTTGTTTAAAATAAAATTTATGAATTTGTGGCACAGGTATAAAGTTTGGTGGTGTTATAAAAAATATGGTATCACTATGTGCTACCATATAATATTAGTATGCCTTGCAAGGCATACTAATATTGCCTGCTCAGTAATAGGTGTAAAGATATCTAGGTAAAGCCTGTATAATCAACCAAATACTTCTAAGTAACTATCTTAAATCTCAACTATATCTTAATTTTTTGTTAAAAGTTATATGTCATTCTCTTGTTTCATATCTAAATAGTTAAATCATTCAGCATTTCATTCAATATTGATTGAATAAGAGAAGGAAAGTTGGTAGAGATATCCTTTGAACTGTGCTGGGGAGAGCTGCTGTGGAGTTTGTTGTGCCACTCTTCTTCCCAGCTAAAGCACTAGGAAGTCGTGAAAGGCAGGTGTTTTAGGGGACTGTCTCATGAAATTTTGACATTCAAAATATGCTAATTCTCAGCCTAATATGAATAAATGACTTTTGATTTTTGTTTGATTGTTTGTGCATAAAAATATTAAGCCAAGCAGAACCAACCCACTGGTGGCAACTGCATTGCAAAACAATACAACAGTCTCAGCAATAAGTCTTATCAAGTTCTTTCAATCCTGCGCTTATGAGCTTCGAAACATGACCATACAATCATTATTATGAAAAGGTGATGCCATTTCTAAAGTTATTAGATATTGTCATGCACATGTGTTTATGAGTTTCCTGCGAGGACTAACAATAGCTGTTTTTAAACCTAAGCTATTGTCTTACAAGTATTTATTGGACATCATTCTTGTTTATATTGTTAAATCCCATAAACAGTGTATTAAAATGTTTTATTTCTTAAATCTGAACCTCACATGCTGTAACTGAAATAAGCCATGTTGTTGTAGATAATTTGTAAATTACTAGCTGTTGCCTGCGACTTTGCCTGCCATCCAGGATGAAAAGTAGCCTATGTCCTTCTCCAGGTCATGGTCTACCCATGTGCCAAATCTCATCCAAATCCGTTCAACCGTTTTAGCATGAAAGCGTAACAAACAAACAAACTTATTTTCACATTTATAATATTAGTTAGGATTTACAACATAAAATCTTAGAATACTAAATCAAAGAAGACACATAAAATCTAAAAAGACAGAAGACTTCTGCTTTTGTTCCTCTTAACTCCACAAAGAACCTCTTGACTATTGATGGCTATTTTTCTGCTTCAGTAAAAACTCTTTTCGTTATTCCTTCTACTTGTATATAGGGTGACTGGTAATTAGTGACCGATACTTAAACACATGATTCTACTCATGACAACTTTCGTGATGACAACAAACAAGTTTTATAATGGGACAAAAAGTGAAACGACGAAAAAAAAATTTTGACGACTCGTACGAACATAAATGTAGGGAACAGGTGATTTTTTTTTCGCGATTTCGGATTTGGTCCGATAGTAAAAGTTGTTTGTTGTCATGAGTAGAATCATGTGTTTAAGTATCGGTCACTAATTACCAGTCACCCTATATAATAATATACGAGTATCATCACTTCATATTTTAGTAATATTTACTCCAATTTCCTGTGTTTCTTCTTCAGAAAAATTGCCTGTGTTTCTTGAAACAAAATTGGGATTGGGATCAGAACATCTAAGTCTGTAAGCAGTTTATTCACAATAAGTTGTTAATTTTGTAATTTATATGAATCTGGTGAAGAGGTATAGGTACATTTAGCATGTTATGTTTAGCTGAACCACATGTCCTATAAAAATTAAACAGCATTATTATTCAAAGCAGAATCTTGTATTCAAAACCTTAACAACAACTGTATGTAACCAAGTGTGGTGTTAAGAATGGTAAACATAACATTAAAGCGTTATCCTATTCTGTTGTGATATCACATCATGTACCTATTTCTGTGCATGTTGATTTGGTTGAATCAATACATTGTGTTAAGTACTTGTACCAATAATAAAATTGTGTAAGATAACTGGAAGCTAGACTCGCCGAGGGTTCCATAGGTAATTTTCACTCGTCCATTAATGGACTAGTGCTAGGCCTTTCAAGAACCAATCATCCCTCACGACAACGATGATCTAGCGGACCGCAACCTTCTCTATGTCATCCGTCGACCTAGTGGGGAGGAGGGACGGGGGGGGGGAGACACGCTGCTCGGGTCCATTACTTTTCGGCCCCATCGGCCATCCGTTCAGTCACTGTCACATTCTTCGCGTTATTTCGATTCCCTCGATTCTCCTGCGGATCTCTTCATTTAGGATTCGATCGCGCAAGAATAAGGGCCGCCGACCTCTCCATTGCCCTTTAGTTCATCCTTATTCGTCATTTTCATGTAAGGAATACACAATACTTACCTACCCTAAAAGTACCAAACACGTTGTAAGTTTAATGCTACCGCTCTAAGCTTCGTGGTCGTCCTTGGAAAAGGCATATTCTTGCACACGCGCAGAATATACATAATACATATACGTATTTTATTAGGGTACCGTCATACCCCAAGGCGAAAGGCTTCTTTGGCTGTGCTGCGACAACACAATCTACTTATCCTGTAATTTCTCTACTAAATAAAAAAGCATCTTGGACACAGTTTAATAACAGCTCTTTGGCCTACGAAAAATTGTTCGGTTTTAATACAGTAGTGGTCCATCCAATGTGGAGCCAAAACAGTTTATGCATGTGAGCTGTCGTCATATACCTACCTACACTATTTATACAAAAACTATTAAAACGTAAGGTTCGAAGTACAAAAACGTCCACAAACTCGATATTACTGCTGTGGTACTTGTAAAAAACAGCTAAAACGCGTTGTGGCTAACTCAGAAAGGCCACAAATCGAGATTTGGATAAACAAATATGATTCTCAAGTTATGGACAATTTAAAAAGAATCCATTGCGTTGCGGACCACCAGATGTGCCTCAAGGACAATGTACAGATTTATTTAGATATTATGTTATCAGTTTATTCAGTCGTAACTTTTTAGATCATTTATAATCTTGACATAGATGACAGGTGTAAACGTAAAGGTATATCTAAAAAGTAAGCAAGTAAAAGTTCAGTTTTACTACGGACGGAAAAGGCTTTTCCACACGACACCTTACTCGAAAAGGTTAAAAGTTATTTTTTATTGATCTCCTTTACTTTGTAGCTAAACCGAACAGTAATTTCCTTTGTTTTTATTGGGTCCGGCCCTCTTAATTTTTGTTCAAGTACCTCTTCTGGGTTCTTTGTTAGTGCAGGCGGACAAAAGGATTCTGTATTTAAATGTATATTTTTTGTAGTGGTCTCTGTCATGTAGGTATTGTAAAAGGTCAGTGCAAAGATTACATTGAATGAAGTTACATATTTATAAATTCAACATTCGTAGTTTTATGACAGTTAGTCTTATTCAAAACAAACTTATTGACATCATGGACAGATTTTGGCCTTATCTCAGCATAAATAAAGGGTTATCTACTACAATAACTTATCAGTACTTGTTTTCTCTTCGTTACTGACAGTCTGACAGTTTATTGTAATACATTTTGTAGTGATATTTCAAAGATACCTGTGCGGTTCACACTTCCAAGTGATTAAGTTCCCCGAGCGCGGAAATAAACGCTTGCCCATTTTATTGATTTATTGGAGTCATTGCTGTTATCCATTCCCTTGGCAGTAAGCTGAAAATAGTAAGTAATCTTCGGAATTATGTACTTAGTACCTATTTATTGTAGTAAGACGATTACTCAAATTCAAATAATTTAAACACAAACAAAGGCCTTATATTAATTTAGACATGCTTAGAAACTATGTGACCCTAGTTTGTGACAAACTGGTGTCTGCACTAGGAATAGCTGTATACCAGATCACCAGAGGGCCCCGTCACACGCTATGTAAACATAATCAGTTTTAGTGTGCTATATACACAAAGGCACGGCATATCAATCAATAACTTACGTTTAAAATCTGTAAGGACAAATCAGCATACTGGTCATAAATGAGAAATTAACTCGAATTTTATGAAAATACTCAAATCTGTCTGTGGTGTCAGTCTCAGATGAATTGGTTAGGTATTCTAAGTGTGAGACAGACTTTTTACCAGACAGGCGGTGCGTATACATAAACATAATAACATAAACGAGAGCCAAACTGCAGACACCGTCCGGGCCAACATATGCGTTGATAAACATGTTATTGATTGTGTGGCTGTTCATTACACTAAAAAAAATATTGTAAAAATGAATCGTTTTATTCATATTAGCGCTAATTTAGTCATTATCTTGGCCAGGAATCACCACTGCTGGATACAGGCCTCCTTGCATTTCTGCCAGTCTCCACGGCTTTGCTCGTCTCTCTTCTAGGTGTTACTTGCCACTTTGTCTTGTAATTTCCTCCATTCATTGTGTCGTCCTCTTCTTTTGAGAATTGCTTGCACTCTTGACATTTCCACTGTTTGATCGTACCCTATCTCAAAAACCTATCCTAGGTCCCTAAACATCGGGAAATAGGTACATGACTAGTTCAGTTACTCATTTAATCCTACGAAGGTAGGTGTAAAAAATGGCGCGTATTAGCACGTACTTTCCAAACTAGACAATCATTATGAAAATAATATTGAGTCTAAAAAAATAATGAAAAAAAAATTGAGTCAAAAACAACTATAAGATCAAATCTGCTACCGTCATCATTAACATAACCGGAATTATTATTATTATTTATGAATTATTATAATTTATTAATACATACTTACATGCCAATGCTGCGCTCTACGCACAGTATATATTTCTACAACTTCAATAAATTAATATTTTGTAGGTATTATTGGAGATTAAACGAACTTACCTGAAGTGAAGTTCTATCCAAATTATACGAGTTGCTTCGTCCGAAGAGATTAAGATAACAATGTAGTAATACGTCTAGGGTATCGCCTTTCATCCACTAAGTTTGAATATTTTTTTTTTTTTTTTTTTTTTTTTTTTTGTCGGTACTTTGTCTTCCTGATAGTTATGCCTGTACCGCCACTCATTTAGTTGAAAGCCTGGAACCTTTTTTAATATTTCACTTTAGGTATGGGGTTCATAGGGTTGGGAGGGAACTAATCTCTTCGGACGAAGCAACTCGTATAATTTGGATAGAACTTCACTTCAGGTAAGTTCGTTTAATCTCCAATTATACTTCGTTGCTTCGTCCTTCGAGATTAAGATAACAATGTAGATTTTGAAAGATGGTGAAATATTAAAACACTGAATTTTTATGCTTAGGTACATGTATATTAATCAAACCTTACAAGTAATAAAGTAATTAAATTGTAGTTTTTCTTTAATTAGGGGTAGATAAATTTAAGTTATTAATTTTAAGTAATTAAATCTAACATCGATCAGAGGTTAGGATTGATAAGGCAAATTGATCAGTTTGTTCACATTGAATGTCTCTATGATAATATCTAGCGAAAACATTGGAGCTACCACTCCACCCAGCTGCTTTTCGTATCGTGTCAATATTGACACCAGCTCTATGAGCAGCTGAGGTGGCTGCGTGTCTGGTGGAGTGGGCAGAAAATACTGAAGTGTCAATTCCGCTAATTGATAATATATCTTTTATCCACCGACTGATGGTATTTGTGGTTACTGATTTATGTGGTTTTTTAATACTTATAAAAAGGCTATTGGCATTGTTTCTCAAATGTTTTGTCCTATCAATATATTCTATAAGAGCCTCAGCGGGACATATTTCCGGTCGATCTTTGTAAAATGGAATATTTAAACAAGGTTGAGATAAACCAGGTCGAGATGTTTTTAACAAATCGTTTATCTTGATCAATATAAGATTATCAGTGACGTTCATATTTTCTAATTTGATTTTGCTAATGGTTTGCACCCTGTGTGCAGTTACAAGTATGAGCAAAGTTACGGCCTTTTTGGTTAAATGTTCGAAACTTAAATTATTATTTGGGTACCATTTTGATAAGAATTCTAAAACTATTGACGGGTCCCAAGTGATATTATATTTTGGGGCTGGAGGACGAAGTCTGTAAAAACCTTTGAATAGCCTAGCAACGCGATCATCAGACCCTACTCTCGATCCTAAGATCAAAGACAGAGCGGAGCGATGACTGTTTAAAGATCCGTATTGTAAGCCGGAATGAAATAACTCAGTGAGAAAATACATAATCATCGGAATTGACGCCTCATGTATTTTGATATTGTGAGTCTTACAAAAGTTTACCCAACGTCGAATGGCAACGTCATATTGTTTTATTGACCTTTCAGATAAAGAAGCTATCATAATATCTAAAGATGATGGTGGTACTCCTCTGTTTCGTAACGCCGTCCTGATAACTTCCCTGCAATCAACGTGAGCTTGGGGACACTGTTGGAAATAGACAATAACACTTTATCAGAGGGTCTAAACTGAACTAATTCTGAACAGAGAAGTTTTTGATAAAGTGGAAACCAGGGTTGCGTGGGCCAAAATGGAACCACAACAATACCCTCCGCCTGGTCGTATATAAGTTTTCTTAATACTTTTAATATAACCGCAAAAGGAGGAAATGCGTAGAAACAAAGATTTGACCAATTTAAAGTAAAAGCATTCACAGCGCATGCTCCTGGGTCTCTATTCCATGAGACGTACTTAACACATTTGTTATTCAACCTTGATGCGAAAGGATCAATTTTTGGTTGCCCAAAGGCTCTCACAATCTTTTCAAAAGCATGATCTTTAATCTCCCATTCGGTATCGGGGTGAGATTTTCTAGACTCAGCATCTGCTATTTCGTTATCTTCCGAGCTTATGTATGAAGCGAATACAAATATACCACGAGCTTCACACCACTGCCACAAAGATTTTGTGATTTCAGTTAAATGTGGAAATCTTACTCCACCCATACGGTTGATATACGAAATAGCAGTTGTGTTGTCAACGCGTAGTAACACCTGACAATTTTTTAATCCTTTTGCGAATGTTTGTAAGCCCAAGAAAGCAGCCAGGAGTTCTAGACAGTTAATATGTTTGTTAGACTCTGTGTTACTCCACTGGCCACTGGCGGTCTCCGCACCGCATGCTGCCCCCCACCCTTTTTTGCTAGCGTCTGAAAATATTTCTAGACAGTAGCTGTCCCGTCTAATAGGATTCACTGCGGTATCAATAGATTTTAACCACCAGGAAAAATCGTCCTGCAAATACTGTGGTAAAGACATGTGGCTATCATAATTACTCGTTTTACACAATGCAAGGTATTTGCATCTTTCCATCTGCTTGGTGTAAAGCCAACCGTACTGAATCGCGGGGCAGGACGAAGTGAGGAGGCCTACCAAGCGAGCAAACTGTCTTATTTTACAACGAGATTTCAATTGAAACGATTGTAACTCTTGTTTAATTAGATTTCGTTTTTCCTTAGGAAGGCTAACATGAAATTCTTTTGTATCTATCACAAAACCAAGGTATTTGCAAATATTACTCGGAATCATACAACTTTTTTTAATGTTAATTATGAATCCTAAGGACTCTAAAATATGTTTTGTCTGTAAAATATTATCTAAGCAATCTTGATAATTATTAGAAATGATACAAATGTCATCTAAGTAGATAGATGACAGATAACCTAATGATCTCAGTAAACAAATTACCGGTTTTAATAGCTTTGTGAACACAAATGGAGCTGTGTTTAAACCAAACGGCAAAACATTGAATTGGTAAATTTGACCCTCGTACCTAAATCGTAGGTACTTTCTATACGTCGGGTGTATAGGTACTAGAAAATACGCATCCTTTAAATCAAAGGTGGGCATGAAACTGTTTCTTGATACTAATTTTAATGTTGTTCTTAGATCTTCAATTTTGAAATGTTCTGTTACGATGTACTTGTTTAGAGACTAAGTTTAAAATAAATCTGTTTTTGCCATTGGGTTTTTTAATCAGGAAATAACTAGAAAGAAACTGTCCTTCACATGGTTCACAATGTGAAATAGCACCACTGTTTAGAAGGTCAGTGATGGCCACCTTGTATTTAAAGGACTCACATGAAGTTAATGCAGGTAAACTTGGTTCGTGTAACTGATAGACAGGTTTAGTAAACGGTATCTTGTAACCTCTTATCCACGATAATACAACGAGGTCATTAGTTATCAATTGCCATTGATCATAAAAGTAGGATAACCGACCTGCAAAACGTACCAGGTCTAGCGCCGCGGGGCTTGGCGCTGCTGCAAGCGCGGCTGCTGTCGCGGCTGCTGCTGCACCGGTCGCGGGCGCGGCGCCGGCGCTGTTCTCCTCGCTGTTCCCGCTTGCCGCGCTGTCGGGAACGGAGGCGTCTGGTTTAAAGTCTGGACAGGGGCCTGTCTCGGTCTCTGCGCTGGTGCAGGTCTTCGAACCTGTGTGTTTATTTTAATCTCAGCGCCTGATTTTGATATAGCTTTTGCAGCTTTTAGAGTATCGGTCAGATGTTCGCCAAATAGAAACTTATCGATTTCTGTATTGAACAGTTGATCTTTTATATCTTTCTTGATTGTAGAACATATAAAACTGCGCCGTGTCATGGACTCGCTGTGTTGTGAGTCACACATCAGTCGACCGGCTTCGATCAGTAATTTTATTACCGACTGATCTTTATAACCTGCAGAAAAGAGTATGCTTAGGGCTTCACTTATACAAGATATACTTGCTGCGACCTGCACCTGCTTATTCTCTAAAGCTTTGTCTTTTTTTATTAGCATCTCCGATAAGGCGGCCTTTATCTCTGGGTTTAACTTGGGTGCATCAATCTTTGTGCAGTTTTTTGGAACCAGATGCTTATCAAGCAGCTCCTTTCTGGCATCCTTGGTCAAGCCTGTTGTTGCGATGTGTTCCCAGCGAGCAGATAACTCGCATCTAATGTCTGGTCCATATTTTTTATCCTTTGATGGAGTTTCGCCCAAGAGATTCAGAATCTCTTCGTCCAGCTCAGGAAGCGTTACTTCAACAGGTAGTTCCGATTCCCCTGCCTGTACTGCTTCTGTAGCAGGAACATCATGTATCGTCGAGGTGGACGTACCCGGTTGTGGCTCATCTGAGTCAATAATCGGAGATGACGCGACATCACCTTGAACTTCCATTTCAGCTGGAATAGAAAATGTACCAAATGTAGGTATCGGATAGAAAATAGCGCGGTGATAGTCCTCAAAACTATCCACAACACCAAGTTTATAATCCATACCGATATTCAGAATTACGAAATCGAGTGATAACATTTTGTTATGTAGGTACGTGGATATGATCACAACTACCAATGTTCCTAGTATACAACTAGTGGTTTTAGAGCGGCGATAGTCCTTAAAACTACCCACAACACTATGTTTTAGTCCGTACGGATATAAAATGCAATTATTATTAAGTAGGTCATTAACTAAAGTGAAGGCAACATTCCTTTCAAATGTACACAATCACTAGTAGTATATACCCAATGAATTGGGAATCCAAAATTATGTGAAGGTAACATCCCCATAAGATGTACACAACACTATTTAAGATAATATGACATCATGTCAGATTATGATACGGATATAGTCCGAAAAACTATTCACAATATCTTCCGTTTGTAAAAATAACACTTCAGCTTACCTTCATGGTCCGATAGTACCGGCGACATAATAATATTCGTCGACGAGCTACTACTCTCGGAACAACTTCGAACACGCGACCTTCTGTCGCGTTTATTAAGTTTCCTTTCGAGTTTTCGAATCTTCTTTCTTAAATAATCACTGTCGTCGTTTTTGTGACTACGTTTTGGCATCTTTTTGCACAATTCAAATGAAACGAAGAAAATAACGTGGTGATCGGCGACGCACTAAAACGCGAATGAGTGGCGGTACAGGCATAACTATCAGGAAGACAAAGTACCGACAAAAAAAAAAAAAAAAAAAAAATATTCAAACTTAGTGGATGAAAGGCGATACCCTAGACGTATTACTACATTGTTATCTTAATCTCGAAGGACGAAGCAACGAAGTATAATTTAGAGTCTGTGACATGTGTGACTTGTGTGTAATTCAATTGGGATCAAGCGACACTTTTTTTTTTTTTGGGTGGGAAGTTATCAAATAACTTCTCCCGCTCTGGGCGGAGCGGGAGGGTGTGTCAGACTTATATTCATTATAAATATTTTTATTGACGTATTGTTGTTTATTATGTAGCATAAATCTAATTTCCTTTATAACAAGGGAAAATGAAACAAGAAATTGTAGTCAGTATCGTGCAGCATGGTCTGGACGTTGACTCACGCGCAGTGCAGGATCCTGTTTGAAAATAAAAGCAACCTTCACTGGCCATTGAACCCTTACAAGCAATGAATGGCGTTAACTCAAATCTTGTGATAAAATGTGACAATCCGCGGCTAAAGGTAACAGCACATAAAACCTTTACAATTTTTTTAATGACTTATATTCTCTCTGAAATAGGTCAATTGAATTAAAAATCATTTGGGTGTCTGAGGTTTTGCGCATTTAACGTTACACGTTGTATAGACTACTGCCGTGAATTTTTTCACATATTCAAGAGCAACCATTTAGCTGGCAGGGTCGACGACATTTGACTCTAACAAAAATTACCACTTTAAAGCTTAATATTTCACAAACGGATCCCTGAATCGAAAAATGGTTTTCACAAACCTGCAATATTCTTGAAAGACCTATCCTCCATCCAATTTTTTTTTTTTAAGATTTTATTTCACCACATTGTCGGCGTGATTAATATGTATATCCATTCCAAATTATAGCTTTCTAGCACTAAGAGTCTCTGAGCTAAGCTGCGGACGGACGAACAGACGGAAATGGTGAAACTATAAGGGTTCCTTGTTGACTACGGAATCCTAAAAAGGCATATATTTAATTTATTATTACAAGTTAACTTTGAAAACGTAAAACCAGATTCAGTAGGTAAGTTAAACAATTTATATAGGGTGACTGGTAATTAGTGATCGATACGTAAACACATGATTCTACTCATAACAACAAACAACTTTTACTATGGGATCAAACCTGAAATCGCGAAAAAAAAATCAGCTGTTCCCTACATTTTGACGACTCGTACGAACATAAATGTAGGGAACAGCTGATTTTATTTCGCGATTTCAGGTTTGGTCCCATAGTAAAAGTTGTTTGTTGTCATGAATAGAATCATGTGTTTAAGTATCGATCACTAATTACCAGTCACCCTATATAGTAATCCTTTTTGGAATGATGTACTTGAAACTTCATGAGAGTAATTCCCTGGGGATGTTTTGCTTCTGGCAAGTATTTCGAGGGCCACCTTAAGAGAACACGGGTCAAGGCCACCTCGCGGAATACAATGTTCTACTTACAAAACCAGTTAGGCCTCGTGAATATTTTCTCGCTCATAGAAACATGAAATTTCGGTATTTTTCGATTCCTTGAACATTATGCTTTACATTTTGATAAGAGTAAAACTGAATGCTTAGTTTTATTCATATTGTATCTCTATATTGTCTCTGCTGAAAGAAATTGGCTGCTAGTGTTACCAACTACGTGTACATGGATAGTGACTCATTACTTCACACACATCATGTGGTGAATTCCAGCTGTATTCATACACTGCGGTTGTCGTGTGGCCCGCTTCCTACTCCTGAACTTAAATCTGGAATTCTGGACAGTGCATATAGATATACTCCGTTTAGTTAATTATAACATGACCTGTAGCATTCATAGCGTCCTCAATTACACGCCTTTCATTGCTTTTCTTACTCTGCTAACCTAGTTACCGCGAAAGAAATAAAAACTATATTGAACTTAGTTGAACTAGCGTGGTGAATCACTCCGTGCAATTTACTGCTATTTTCTAATCGATAACGATGTGAAGTAATTTTTTTTGTTTGAATCTAATATTTGTTACTATAACTCTGAAAATCTAACGTTCGTATTAAGTTTTCGGAACGCTTTGCTTTAAATCATAAAATAAGTGATGAAGCCCCGACCTTATACATTTTTATTTATTTTCGTCAGTTGTGAGGGCTGAAAGCGTGGAGGGGCTTGTGGCTAAGTTTTAACAGCCGTGCGGGTCGATTGATCAGGTTAAGCTACGCTTGCCGCGGTGGGTTTGTGGATAGGTGACCATCTTTACGTACCAAGACCCCTCCGTGCCTCGGAAAGCACATTAAGCCGTTGGTCCCGGCTGTCATTCGTGGATCTGTGGCAGTCGATACGGGTCGTCAGAAGCCCGAAAATCCGACAACTAGTCTTACCAGGGGATATCGTATTACCTTGTAACTGGGTTGTGGAGGTCAGATAGGCTCCATGTAAATTACTGGTATTCAGCTGCATCCAGTTAGACTGGAAGCCGACCCCAACTTAGTTGGGAAAGGGCTAGGCAGATGATGATTTATTTTGATCAGTGATTCAATTCCGGCGAACATATAGTGCCGACACGCCAAGTCGGCATTTCCCAGTTCCCGTTAATCACGCACAATTCCTTGAACCCATTAACTGTGCCGGATTTTCGATACCCTGTATATGCGATTTATTGATCACAACAGAACACTGCGTAGTATACGTAGAACGTATTTCACATTTAATGCTATGTACGAAGTAGGTTGTATTTGAAAATATTGATAAAAGTATTTCTTTTTCGTTAAAAAAAGAAAGACTCCATTATGTGCCTTTATTTCTGAAACTAGCTTCGAACGTTATTCTTATTCCTGAAAATGGTTAAAGAGGCTCATTTGATTTCTCACAGAAAGAATACACACTAAAACATAACCTTCCTATATATTGCTTCGGAGGTGCACAGAAATTGTCCTGTGATTATATGAAGGAGGTGTCGTAGGGGTAAGCCGGGCCCGTGTTGGGCGCCAACTCACTACGCCCCGCTCCGCTCCCGCCCCCACTTCCCCCCGCCTAGCGCTGGTTCAGTTGCACGCTTTCAGCCTTCGGAGTTAACCGCGTGCGCGTTATGTCATCCAACCTTCCGTCAGCGCTTCTTCACATGAATTTCGTACTTCTTCCTCGGTTCGTTGCATATATGCATGGACCACTCTTAGACGCTTACGTGCACTATTCATTCATTAGTTGCAATGAAATTATCATCAACTGTTTTCATTATAATTTCTTCATTTCACTCTTATTTAGGGTTTCTAGATCCATAATTTGCTATCACGAAAGTGATAGAATTGTTCATTTTGTGTCGTAAATCATTTATTTCGATAAATTAATTGAAACACTGTTGTGCTATTGCTGTTTAGGTGTAATTAGTCTCACATGTAAAAGCTAGATGTTATAAATACTATAGATGTCTGTTTAAACAATTTGAGTGTAACTTAATTTGAAGAATTAACGATATTTAGAAACTGCGAGTGCTATTGTCCATTTGTGATGTTGATTAGGAAACTCATTTTCCAGTGTTTTTAAGATAGTTATAAAACGAGAATCTCATATTATATCAACTCTGTAGAAAATATAACCATGAGTAATGTTAATTAGTGGCATAGCTAATTGTTGACAAAAAGTAGTAACAGCTGATCGCTAGGGCCCACGGTGGTAGTTTTTCGGTAGCGAGCAAGCGCGACGCCTCGCGGTCGCAAGGTCGTTCGTATTGAGCGGTACCGGTCAAATATTTAACGAACCGTACGCGTCCGACCCATCACTTCCCTACAGTCAAATTTACGGAACCCTTAGAACTGTCCTTATTTCTATGGCCTCCCTCGATGTTGGCCCCTTGAGGGACACTTTTTTCTAGTATTCTCTGTGTTGGTAGCAGGTGTACCTTCACGATACGGACAAAAAAGGGTACATACTTTTGTTGAATTGTTATTTCTCTCCCTTGCTTCCTATATGTCCGATGCGTTATATGTTCTTGTAATAAATCTCAGCTAAATGCTTCGTCTCGCACAAAAGACTTATCAACGAGACAAAAAGCTTTATTCTGCAAATTACGTGTTGAAAATAGAAAGAATATGATGTCAAGATTAAAATTCTTAATCCATATTCCATCTGTTTTCCATGTAGTCATTAGGAACTGTCTTGAATTTTGCTCAGTCATGTTTATGACCGCAATGATAATTTTCCTGTGGCTACAGTCATTTGTTTCAGTCTCTAAGAATTATATTATAAACTTCTGGAATACGCACCAGCACCGAGTTCGAAATACGATGTTATGACTATAACTTTTTTTATGATGTTTTGTTTTTAGGGTTCAGTACCCAAAGGGAAAAACGGAACCCTATTACTCCCGCTTCGCTGTCAGTCCGTCCGTCCGAAAGTCTGTCACCAGGCTGTATCTCATGAACCGTGTTAGTTAGACAGTTGAAATTTTCACAGATGATGTATTTCTGTTGCCGCTATAACAACAAATACTTAAAAACAGAATAAAATAAATATTTAAGGGAAACAGGATGAAACTGGGAAACAGGGGAAACGGAAAAAAACATGTCTGTTGTATGGGAGCCCCCATACAACAGACGTGATTTTTTTCCGTTTTTATAGATAATTGTACGGAACCCTTCGTGCGCGAATCCGGCTCGCGCTTGGCCGGTTATTTTAGATACCTTTTGTTGTTTATGTTGTGGTATACGAAACTCAGTATTTCAACGTCACTTTTGTTTATATTACTTTTTAAATCTCCTGCTACTAACAAGCGCATTGAAGGTGTTGGAAAAAATGATATTGCAAAGCTGAAGACTGAATCGATTTTGAGACTCGAAAAAAATAACGAAATCCATATTTTCTTGTAGGTAGCATATTGGCAGGTGGATGAAGGGTCACTTAGGTGGCGGAAATTAACATGTCTACGTGCCGTTCAAGAATATGGGACACGGTTGTAGGAGAATCTCCGACAACCGTGTTACCGTATTTAATAAAATGGCAATAAATAAACTTTTAGATTGCCCTCGTATAACACGTTTGACAGAAAGCTTTAGGGTTTAAGATTTAGTTCCTCACGTGACGGAACATGTACGTCATATCATTCAATGTCGTGACAGTAAAATGCGTATATTATGGGTAGTCAAATAACGCATTGTTAACAAACAATGTACAGAAATGCGTGCATAAGGCTCGTTGCCAAGGTTACAGGGTGGGTGCGATCAGCTGGACTTACGTAAGGTGAGCTGGGACGACGGGGAGGCGCGGGGTTCGCGCGGGGAGAGGTTAGGGCCGATCGATAGCCGCTTTCGCCCCTTGCTATCGCCCTGTCCGTTTCAGTGTATTCTCAACAAAACTTTTACTGTTCAGAAGGATCTTAACTAGTAACCCGAAAGTTCTCCAACCCAACAAATAAACGTTTTCTATACCTACAATTTAGATTGGTAAATAAAAATGCTATAGCTACTTTTTTACGTCCCAAAGTAATTTCCAAGTTTCCTGTTGTTGGCTTCCTGTTAATGCAGAATTTCGCCAGAGTGTTCTATTGATCATCTATTGACTCAATTTGAACCGAATCAAATTAGGTCAAGGTACAATGAATTTCCATTTACCCTTATTTTATAGGTTTTTTGATGTCACTGTCACAGAACTGAAGGAAAGAAAATATATTTGTATGCTAGAAAGTTAACCGTGAAGAATTACTTTGATTGCCAAATAGATAAAGATGTCTATGCAAATGGCATCGTAACAGGCACAGCTATCCCGGTTACCAGTATTTAATTCGTCTGACTGAATGTCTTTTTAAGTGTTTCTGATTTTTATCTTGCTGTGTATGCCGAAGCCAAAGTGGTTATAGGCTGGGCTGCACTGAGTGGTTTTGATCTGTAACACTTAATACATACTGTAGAATTCTAGGAACTCCCCCATTAGCTTTTCCGCCTTGTAGATAGCCATTGGGGGGTCCTAGTGAGTAAACATCTCGCGCTGATTTGATCGCTGCATTGTATGAAAAATGTAAGTAAAACCTGGCTATGAAAAATAAATACTTTGGCGTATTTATTTATTTAGTGGGACAAACCTGCTCTGAAAACTACTGGTTACTGTATTTTTAGGCAGTAGATCCGTTTTGTTTTCGATAGTACTAGAGACAGTTGAACGATTGCATAAAGCGATTTCGATAAAGATATCGTTGGTCTTCAGTTCTCACTTAAACCCAATTCTAGAACGATGCTCCAGCAAGAATATCGATTCAAAACTGACAGATTTCATAATTTATTAATACTATACTCTCTTCAAATCTAGTCTTAGATCGGAATTCATCCTGGAGGATTATCCCAGAATACAAACCTTAAGCAATAATCTTTGGAATAAGTCGTAGTTGTTTAACAGTCGCTATGACAGGCGCATGCGGTATGCCGGTCGTCTGATGCCACGGAGCTCGGTTGTGTCACGAGACCGAGACGTTACTCATTTCTTGCATATCATGAATTTCAAATAGCAACAAAGTACAGGAAAAGCATAGATATGTAGTTGTTTCTAAACATGTTTTCACATTATGGACATATCACCGTATGATTGTGAACACAGTTAGGTTATAATTTATCTCGCGAGCTTGTATACTGGCGATAAATTGTGAACTGTACCTTACTGTTTACAATATAATGTATTAATTTTCGATAGTTTATAATCTATCCAGTTTGAACCGTCAAATTGTGAACGAATAAGCACTTACCGAAAATGTTCACAATCTGTCCTATTTTGTCACCTGTAAAATTGTGACGGTTCCTTTGTCGGTTGCCGAAATGGTCCAAGTAACTAAGCCGGGCCACCCTGACCAATTGAGTTAGGTTAGAATTACGACCAACCACGCGCGAGCCGAGCGAGTAAAGCGAGCGGTGCCGCGGCAGACTTCCAAGTTGGTTGCAGTTACTTGGCTTTTTAGGGCCGTATTACAGAAGCTTACTCAAGACTCAAGAATTACTTAAAACTAGTTTCAGCCAATCGAAAAGCAATCAAACCAAAAGGCTTTCAATGAGTTTTATGTAAGTAATGGTTGAGTTCTGAGTGAGGTTTTGTAATACAGGCCTAAGTATTAGCGCAAGGTGCGATCCGTCGCAAGCAAGTTTGATACCAGTTCACATTTTGTCGGTTTGCCATGGATAGATTATAATCGATCGAAAAATAATGCGTTAAATTGTAAATGGTTTGTTGCAGTTTAGAATTTTTCGATAGTTTATAATCTCGCGTGATAAATTATAAACTTGTTCATAATACGTTGACAGACAATCATTTATCCGAGACTTTTTCACTAGAAATTATGAAGAAGTATCAAATCTTATTGCATAGTCTACAAGACAAAAGATATTATTGTTAGTGTTGTGTTACATATTAACATGCTATCAAGAAACGATATGTAAAAGAACACTACTTTTTCTTGTTACCCCCATACATTGTAAAAAAAAAAAAACTAGTAAGTAGTAGATGCGCAAATATTATACCATTCCCGTTCTTCATAAGTTAGTGTATCAGGTATTATGATTATCTTGCATTCTTTTTGAGAAATAAATGTCTTAAACCGTAGGTATACACAGCACTGCAATGTAAATACTGTGCCAAGGGCGTTATGAGACGTATATATGTATCCCTTTGGTTTTTTTTTAACATGAAACACACAAAGCTACCGCGGAATACAATAATAATAACTACTGATATGAACACAAACCACGATAATATGTTTGTGTTTGCTTTGAGCAGATTTGTTATATGAACGCCTGATGAAAATGTTATTACAAACTCCCATCTAGTCGTTGCTTTTATAAAAGTCATAGGCGCACAAATAAAATAGCACCAGCTTTTATTTTACTCTTCTATTCGGCTTCTACTGTTATAGCGTTAAATTCCATTGCTTTCAATATTAATCGTTCTAATTACATTTATTTACAGATTTCATAATGACTTAATAAAAAAGTACTTATAAATCTTCTTTCTTTGAAGTTGTTTTGAAAGCTGTAGTGGAAATAGCATACTGAGCCCTATAAAGGAAGATCTAAATTCTAGATAGAAAAAAACCTATTTCCTGTATTCACATATTTTGTACAAGTGGTGTTTTTTTTTATTGACTCGCTGGTCAGTATCTACCATAGAGAATATAACCACTAGAGAGCGTATGGGCTAATTTCTTCGAAGCACACGACTCACTACTGCGGGCCGGGGGATGAGGAAGAACGCGCGGCTGCAATTGGTCAGTTCAAGGTCAATTTGCATCGTTAGGGCTGCTTTACTTCATTAAGAGAAAATAGTCGATATCGATAAAATGGATTTTAACATTATAATAAATACCAAATCAAAATCATAGAAATAATATTTAATCAAAATCAATCAATTACAAAAAAAAATCCGGAAATGGACTGATCGGCCCCGGTCGGGGACAGAAAGAACTAAAAAATCCCGGAAAATACAAAAAAAAAAAACCCGACGAACTGAAAACCGAGGAGGTTCTCAGTTCGTCGGTATTTCTTTTTTGAAGTCGGTTAATAGTAGATAGTTATTTTATTAAAGTATGTGAATTGAATAAAAAATGTATTCATTTTATTTTTCTCGATATCAACTTTCAGCTATTAAAGATAACAGCACTATTTTTTACGATAAACATACAAAAGGAAAGAAAGGGATAGAAGCATTAGAATTGTCTAATACAAGAACGAGACTTTTCCAAAAGACATCAACGCGCGACTCAAAAAGTGTGCTCGTTTACCCAGCCACCATTTTAAATAGACCCCTGCAGTGGCTTATAATCTGATTAAATCAAAAATAATTTTTCGTAATGTTTATGTACCGATGAAAAGTTATGTCATCCTTTTTGTAACTAGATGTCTAAGAATGTTTCCCACACCACTTCACCGCGCATGAAGGCATTTTGATGCGTTATAATTGCATAAACGTAAAAAAAAATATATTAATTTAGCGTGCACGCAGGTCTAACACTTGGACACAACTAAAATTGCTACTAGTACCGTAGCCTATACATAGGCGACAAAATACTAATAGTTTTCGTGCGTCGGGGCACTGTATACGCAGTCAAGTGGTTATAATAGTCTTTGGTATCTACCCATATTTTCCACCTTTGCGCGATGTACAGTCGACCGCACGTCAGAATTTGAGCTTGCTTACCGTAGTACAGTCACAATAGAATAAGAGGCAAGCTTATACTGGTTTTGTTGCCACTGACGTGTGGCCTACTGTACCGACCCTTATTTTCCACCTATGCGCGATGTATACTACAATTTTATTTATGTGAATATTTAATTTTGCAAATTATATTTTGCGCTCATTGTATCGCTTTGCTTTATTTATATGGCTTTGGTTG
>OX451387.1:9357155-9441511 GCA_949629135.1 Eremobia ochroleuca
AAGTCGCGTTTGCACTGTGCAAGTAGCGCGCTTGCAAGTATAACAGCTACAAAGGTCGTAATCTACCGAAAGTAAATTTAGCCGCTAAGCCGACGATGGACAATTTGTCCGCGACGATAGAACGTATGGAAATCTATGCAATAACGCACACGGAGGACAAACTGATCGCTGGCTGCCACGACATCTGACATTTTGTCCGCGAATGACTGCGAGATCTATCATCTGGTAAGCATCGACGGCGCGGTCGTTACGTCAATCGACTGCTCAGCGCCTAAGGGTGCGTTTCCACAGAAGCGGAGCTGGGCGAACCGGAGCAGAGACGTGCAGGAATCGATTAATCACAATGGTTGAAATCTTCATCGCGTCACTCGTCTCGTCTGTGATTGGACGATTCCTACAGGTCTCCGCTCAGCTCCGCCCAGCTCCGATTCAGTGGAAACGCACCCTAACTTGCTGGCAAGCCAATGTTTCTATCGTGCCAGCTACGTACTCGTTACCTGCAGGCTGCAGCTTGCAAGCACGCCACTTGCAAAATGTAATTCGCTGTATTATATCCTGATTGGATTTCACTGATATATTTGTGCGTGACATAATTGACGTAGATTTTGAACAGGCAGTAAATATATTGTTACGTGCGACTTGCGGATACGCTTGATCTCTAAAACTGATGACAATTTCACGAAGCTTGACTTTTTAACTTCCCTTGCTATTCATTTTGTTAAGCTTCGTTATTTTAAACTCACCTAATAACACCTGTTTTATCGAAGTGGTAGATTTATAGATTCCCCGTGATTGTAGGTAAAGAGGGACCCGTGGCTAAATAATAACAGCCGCACAGGTCGATCGATCAGGTTAAGCTACGCTTGCCGCGGTTGGTCTGTGGATGGGTGACCATCTTTACATACCGAGACCCTTCCGTGCCTCGGAAAGCACGTTAAGCCGTTGGTCCCGGCTGTCATTCGTAGATCTTTGACAGTCGTTACGGGCAGTCAGAAGCCCGAAAATCTGACAACCAGTCTCACCTAGGGGTATAGTATTACCCAGTAACTGGTTTGTGGAGGTCAGATAGGCAGTCGCTCCATGTAAAATACTGGTATTCAGCTGCATCCGGTTAGACTGGAAGCCGACCCCAAAATAGTTGGGAAAAGGCGAGGCAGATGATGATGTAGGTAAAACAGTCGTTCAGTGCCGAAGATAAGAAAATTTGCCATTAAAGGTCAATATCAAACGTAACCTTTAAAAATATAGAATTGCCTTTTAGATTGTATCACTGTAATTTATGGTAATGGTTGTCTTTTCTGACCTTAAATTACACAAAATTGACACAGAAGTTCAGAAGCGGCCACAAAGTCTATATCTATCAAATTACATCATGCATGATACGTCGTTTAGTGACAAATGAGCTACCGCGTTATCTCGCTGTGAGTTTTCAATTTCCTGAAAGAATAGATATCAGGTTGCTTTATGGAAAGGAAAACCTCGGTTAAATAGACGCAGTGCTCGTTTCCTCCACATTTCCCCTGCTTTGCCATTTGTTAACACATCCTTTTGCGTTCATCTACGCGTATATCATACCAACAATATCCAAAAATATCTTGAAGATGATCGCTAGCAGGCTTGATTACAAGTACACAAATCACTGCAGTGCCATCTCCCATGGGGTGAAGTAAAGTTAAATTTAAATGTAAATAAAATAAACGAATATAGTTTTTAAGTTTACTCACACAGTTAGTCCTAGTTACTAAAGCAAATAAATTTATTATTATTACTATAGGTTCTCAACGTGGGCAATAACTCCCCCTCGTCGGCATTTGAGACTTTCAGGGGGGCAATAGAAGACCCAGAGAAAATTTAAATATAATCGTGACAATAGCTGTTTCAGATTCGCAAAAGACAGCAGCAAGTAAAAAAAAAAAAGGGGTCTAAAAAAAAATCTCAAAATGGGGGGCGGTGGGAAAAATAAGATTGAGAACCTATGATCTATATGGATTATACATTTATCATAAAGCCACTATCTGTTATAAAGTAGTATGACGTGAGATTCAGTATCGCCATCAATTTTCATAGAGTTGTTTAAAGCGTGCACTAACACTTATCGGTAATTATTATAGACTAGATGGCGTATTAAGTACAAATAATAGGCGTCCAATATCCGTGTGTTGAATTGACATAAATAACTGAAGAGTGTAGCGAATCCGGCTTTGTATAATTTGCAAGCGTCCTTTTATGATAACACTAGCTTTTGACACCGACTTTGCCCGTACGGAACGTACTACTAGAATAAAGATTACCCTATTTATTATTATTTCGGGTAGTTTGATGTGCTGGAGTCTGTACCTGTGAAACGAGACTGATAAATCTCATTACCATTTCATTGAAACCTTAAGAAAGAAAACTACACAAATGTTACCGTGAAACCGGCCATCATTGCCCGCATTTCTACTTATTTTTGAGATTTTGCAAAAAATATTCACCAGAACTCGTAATAAAGTCGACCATGATAGCAATTACTGTTTAAGGCTTAAAATCACGAAATATGGTGTTTCTAACCTTAACAGAATCCTTGAAAAAGGCGACTGAACAGCCGGGCAAAATTATACGCACAACCGTCCAACATTGCTCAACCTTCATTTCTCTAAAATTATGAGTTCTAAAGCTTGAGTAACAGAGTATGTTTTAGTGAATCATGCAAAGTTGCCATCCTTCGTGATCAATATGTCAAAAACATATTACTTTTTATTTTACTGAGGTGGGCAATGTTACACTACACACCAGGGACTTTTTCATACATAGTAAAATAGTGGATTAGGGTTGATACATATTAATGTGATAAATAATAATCTGTTCAAATATAAACTCTTTTATTATCAACTAGCGACCCGCCCCGGCTTCGCACGGGTGCAATGGAGAAACACTGATAAATTTTAGAGCCATTATTTCTCGTAAAAAGTATAGGATAAAAAATGTTTATTGTGGGTTATCCCTAAGAGATAGACATATACCATCGCAGACTTTTTTGTAGACCTTTTTAAGGTTTACAATACTGTAGTACATTATTTTGATCTATCTCGACGGGTTCAGCCAGCGTTTACAATGTAAGCGCAAAAAAATGTGTTTATTTACGACATCACATTAGAAACCCCTAAAATTATCAGTGTTTCTCTACTATATTATGCATGTATTATACATATAAACCTTCCTCTTGAATCACTCTATCTATTAAAAAAAACCGCATCAAAATCGGTTGCGCAGTTTTAAAGATCTAAGCATATATAGGGACAGACAGACAGGGAAGCGACTTTGTTTTATACTATGTAGTGATAATCAGTCAAGTACAATCTTTGTAAACTGCAAGTATAAAACAATGTTTTTTCTGCTGATCTCGAGGACAACCTATTTTTTTTTTACAGTTTCTACCGCGAGCTGTAGCATCTCTTCTGAATAATTTTTATAGGGCCGAGACCCGAGGACTCTGCGATTTCTTTTCGTAGGCTTTCCCATACTGCAAACAAACAGACTAAATGTAGGTAGGTACCTAATTTATATTTGTCAACTGAGTGATTACTTAGGTAACTAGACTAAAATACAGGAATATCATATTTTTTCTGCACTTACCCCAATTTATTTGAGGTTGGCACAGCATTTCTTCTACCAAACATCTCTATCAGCCGTCATCCAAGAATTTATTCTCTTTCGTTTCTTGGTCATCTTATGCTTTTATAGACATCCACGTTTAGACTTATACCTACTCAGAACTTTCCCGAAACATGTTTTTCATTCCTCTGCATCACATTTCCATACCATGACAACCGATAAAACTATTTTAAAATACTGTAATGGGTGACAACCCTAACATTATTTTTGCAGTGGGCAATGTTGTCACTCCTATGTTCATGCAAATTCGGGAATCATTGCCCACTCCATTATCTTCAAGATTTTACGTTTTAAAGGCCTCAAAGTAGCATAAAAATGAAGCGCGATATTTATAATTACTCTGATATTAAAATAACTTACCTGAGAGATGTAGTACGCTGACAGTAAGTAAAAACATAAAACAAGATTTTGGCACCACCTCACACCAATCCTCCTTTCAACATGTCTCGCTGACAACTGAGTGAACTTAGCACCGTAACTGATATTTAATGCTGCCGGAAAAATGTTTAAATTTACCCTAAAAATTAAATAATGTTGTCAGCTAAGTACAATTATTTACAATTCTTTATTTTAGTTATTTTTCGTGTTCGGGCAAAGATATCTGCTAAGGGCAATGATGGCCGGTTTTACCGGTAACTATTCGATCACTGGATTGATCTAATTAAATAACCACAAGAATTGATTAATGATGATGGGTAAAATAATATGTTAATTACTGCAAAGTCATGACAGGACGTGGACATTGCTCGCAGCATCATTGAGGTCGCCAGAGTACATGAACTATCAGCTACTGTTATTTAATCATTTGATGCTTTTATAAAATAAACAACGCGGCATACAGGATACATTTTTAACCAGTGCGCAAACTGTAACCATGAATTCTTTACATGAGTTTGAACCCGCCTGCGTTGAAAGTTTTTTTTGTTATTATAAAAAAAAAATTAGCTATTCCATACATTTTGACCGCGTAGGTATTGCCCTTTTCTATGAAACAGCTGCTTTTTGGATAACCAACGAATTTTTTTAGGGGAGGGGGGGGGGGGAGGTCTGGAATCATATTGCTGAATTCATGGTTACAGTTTGCGCACTGGTTAAAAATGTATCCTGTATAATAAACAACAACGTATTATTATAAGGAAATGTAAAATCAAAGAAAACCTTTTTGTCTCTACGAACAATGGAAGTTGCAATCGGAAGACATGTGTTTTTATCGGACGAAGCGAATCAGGAAAACTTAATCAAAGTATAAGTTGAACCCTCTCACTGTCGTGGGCTCCCGACATCACTTGCAAACTTTAAAACTGGGGGGTTATTCAACCTATGAAGCAAAGGATAGAAAAATCCTTCATTCAAAACTCTCGGATTGTGATTGAAACTTTGTTACGCTATTAGGGTGTTGAACGCTGTAGCCCTGTAGGCAAGGCATTGTATTGTAAACGGTATTTTTAAATAAATATGAACTCGTCATGGAAATATACACCGTGTAATTGACAGGTTGGCAAAAACGAAAAGTATGAATTCAGACTGGTATTGTTAACATTTTGATAGTGAAATATTTTCCCGGAAATGATAGGTGAACGTTTTTCAATTTTATTTCGGCTACGCAATGTATAACGAACATTGCGATACGCGCGCGACCCTATATTGCGCGCGTATTGCAATGTCCGCGCGTTGTTCATTCATACTAATAGGTACTTCGGGACGTTTGGAATAAATACATAATACAATACACACACAAACACACCTATCAAAAAATTTAAACACAAATTCAATACCTATCAAAAATTAAAATATTAGTCACTTACCTAAATTAAAGTCTCTCGGGTCGTATAAGGCATGGCTCGAAGTGGTTGCCTCCGAGCTGCACGCACAGTTGTGCTCGACGCAGGGTTTCGGCATGGAGACGAGGCATCATTGTCACATCCTCATTGATTTTTTGGTTTAACGATGCGAAAGCGTCTCTTATGCGCTGCTCCATTTCGGCCGCGGTATCACACTCCGTCACATACACCCGTTCTTTGATATAACCCCACAGGAAAAAGTCCAATGGGGTTAGGTCAGGCGAGCGAGGTGGCCATGCATGTGGCCCGAATCTCCCAATCCATCGGTTTGGAAAAGTACGGTCCAGGTGCTGTCGGACTGGGAGTACCACATGCGGCGGGGCGCCGTCGTGCTGAAACCAGATGGTAGGTAGTTGAGCTAAGGGTTCGTTCTCCATACGATCCCGCTCTTGATCTAGCTCAGCCCGCAGAGTGTCCATCATGGCTTCAAAATCCTGCTGTAGAAATTCGCAATAACGCCGGCCGTCCATTCTAGTTGGCAAAAACACGGGACCCAAAATACGGTTATGATACACGCCAGCCCACACATTCAGTGACCACCGCGTCTGATGACCCGTCTGCTGCATTGCGTACGGGTTGTGGCGTGCCCAAATGTGAGCATTCCGCCGGTTCCACATACCGTTTCGTGTAAACGTCGATTCATCGGTCCAAATCACCCGTGAAACGAATTGGCGATTTAGCTGCTGCCGACGTATCAGCCATCTGCAGTACGCTAGTCTGCGGGTTGAGTCGCCAGGTACCAGAGCCTGCACTTTATGGATCCGATATGGACGTTGCTTGTCCTTTCGAAGGACTTTGTGCACAGCCCAATGTGAAACCCGGGGTCCGTTATTACGCCTTACAAGTTTTGCAGCAGTACGGGTTCCCAAACGCGGATTTCGACGGACAACATCTAAAATCGCCTGCTCAGAACGAGCACTGATTGTCCTTCCAGCACCTTCCTGCCGCGGCACAATAGGTAAATTTTCTAAAACACGTTGATATGCCCGTGTGATAGTACGACTATTAGCTGGATGTCGTTCATTTGGGTGACTTTGAACATAGAGCCTTAATGCCAACGACGCGTTTCCTCTAGCTTCACCCAAGCACATTAACATCTGGCCATATTCGCGAGCACTAAACGTTTCATTACGCCGATTCATGATGATACCACACAACACAAAAACACAAAAACACACAACTCAACTCAACGCACAACACAGTCCCGAACTCCCGACAGTTGAAAGAAAACGAAATAGACGTCCAGAACGCACCAGCAATCGCGGCAAACTGAACTAACGGCTGAGTGAGTGCTGACGGTTTCGTTTGTCGGCAAACCTTTGAGAGTGTTTGTGACACGTGTAGCATAGGGCTGCCCACATGATATGAAATGAAACATTTTATTTCGGTAATATTACTAGATACGTTAGTCGAGGAGCCCATGGCACAGTAGTTACCGTGTTCGTCCTGCCATTGAGATAAAGATGTAGAACTAGGTATTGAAAAAGAATCGTATCGTAATCGTATGATAAAGATTGTTATTAACCGCTATCTCTTGTTACTTCTGCTCATGGTTCTGCTTCTAAGTTTAAACCTAGTACCTGTCAATCCCCAAGCGGCACGCGCGCGATTTTGCGCCATTTTCTAAACACTAAGCAAACGCCGGCATTCGCATAGATTATAAAATAAGCGTTTTTTTTATAGGGTCTTTGTTCAAGAACGTAAACAAGAAGTTTTTCTTATAAATAGTCGGTAAATAACGAAAATAAGCAAACCTTTTTGAACGCCAGCTTTCGCTCCGGGATTGACAGGGTAAGGAATGTGAATCTGGCAATACTGACGCGATGTTTTTATGTTTTATGTCCCACTTATCTAAACCAATTTACATTACTGTAATGCAACGCGTGTGTACAGTTCGGGTGGCTTCGTAATTGATACTGTAGATCAAACTGTTAAGCACCGCGAGGACGCCGGCGTCCTCACACCTGTTGTCTTTCTATTGTGTCTCTATTACGATACTCGAAAGGTTAACGATTTAAAATAAGGTTTTCGGAATTAAGAAAGAATAAATAAGTAATCATACTCCTGAGTATTTAATTATTAATAAAGCATTTTACATAAATAAAAATAAAATGACAAGTATTAAATTCCATACGTGGTACAACCCTAGCAGTGTCGGCGCGTAAGCAAAGGCGCCGGCGCACAGCACACAAAGGGAGCGAGCGAGCGAGCGGTATGCTTTCTCTGTCTGTCGTAGGTACTGTCGGAGGCCAGTAAACTTTTAGAGCTAACAGCTGATTCCGCGCGGTATGTATGAATTTTCTTTTTAAATCATTATTATTTACATTGCCGAGTTTAAGTTTTTTTGCTTTTTTTCACTAAAATTATGTTTTTAGGGCTGGATTTTGTTGTAACAAATGAATAGAACACAAATCTAGTTGAAAAACGGTCGGAAAATTCGACAATTTTCCTGAAGAAAATTCCAACGTTTTTCAGTCATAAATCATGGTCTGAAGCTACTGTTTCAGTTTTTGCCAACCTGTCAATTACACCGTGTATAACATGGTTAGGTTGCGTGAAAGATGATACTGCTAGGAAGTAAGTGAACACTGGAGATGAGGACTGATAGAGATGTATTCGAGGAAAAGTACGTACGATGGATGGAAAACAAATTGGGCATAATAAGGACAGGAAGATTATGAGTGGCTTGTGGCTAAGTAATAACAGCCGCACGGGTCGGTCGATCAGGTTAAGCTACGCTTGCCGCAGTTGGTCCGTGGATGGGTGACCATCTTCATATACCAAGACCCCTCCGTGCCTCGGAAAGCACGTTAAGCCGTTGGTCCCGGCTGTCATTCGTGGATCTTTGACAGTCGTTACGGGTCGTCAGTAGCCCGAAAGTCTGACAACCAGTCTTAGCAAGTAGGTATCGTATTACCCATTAACTGGGTTGTAGAGGTCAGATAGGCAGTCGCTCCATGTAAAATACTGGTATTCAGCTGCATCCGGTTAGACTGGAAGCCGACCCCAAAATAGTTGGGAAAAGGCTAGGCAGATGATGATGAAGGGCAGGAAGATGATGGAAATATGCGACTCCTAATCTACGATGCGCGGTATAGGACCGTAAACGTGTACACAAACATTTTGCTATTTTCAATGTGTGGAAAGCAAAACAGCCTAAACGGAGTTCAAAAAGTATGTATTTGTAAGACAGGTACTTCGGATTTGAGGAAACTACCACCGAGCTTGTAGCTCTAGTCGATTTTGGCGCAGTAGTGCAAGATTACGTTAAGCGTAGTGTGGGACGCCCCCCAGCTAGATGGACGGACGACCTAAAGAAGGTGGCTGGGGTAGACTGGATGCGGAAGGCGCAGGACAGGGTGTTGTGGCGCAGTCTGGGAGAGGCCTATGTCCAGCAGTGGACTGCGATAGGCTGAGTTGATTGAGTGCAAGATTTGATTTAACTTGATTGAGAGGAATTTTATTAAGGAAATTGTTCGAGTAAGTTTTTGCTGCAATGCTACAAAACGGTTGCTGAAGAGGGAAACAAAAAAAAAAAAATCTTCGTGGGCGTACAGCATTCAATTTGCTAGACGTAGAGTGGTCCGCGGGCGGTTTCGCCCCGCACTAGAGCGGCCACGGCGTCTCGTCACCGGGAATCCAATTTGTTCCCAGCTGGGACGCGCAATTTGTGCGAATGCATCACGGATTAGCCGCTTGTTGTCTTACGTTAACGTTATTTTTCCTCTTTCCCTCATGGAATTATTCCACTCGGCATATTTATCAAAAGGTCGCGACGCCGGCGCTTTTCACTCGCCATTTATTTACCTAATTAATATCTAACTGCGATAAAGAAATGTGATACATGGTCGTCTCGTTAATTAATCATATTGTAGCAATAAACACAGAAATATTCTCAGCCGGTTGTTATTATCCTTCGTCGATAATTTTATGATACGCCTAATATGTTATGAAAACATGAGGGTCATATATTTAGGAGAGTCTTGTGATGTGACATAGAGTAAGTATTACTTGTGTGGGTAGCTTAGCTGCTTAGTGATTACGTGTAATTAGATTAATAATTCTATAATTATTTTATTGATATTAATCACAAAACATCAGGGAAGATTTTTGCATGGGGGCATTATCGCGAAAATTGTTTGTTCAATAGCCGAGTATAGTGTCAGTTAGCCTGAAACGAGCATTTCTTTAATTAATAACAATGTCTGTCAGTACGCACGTTGAGCGGCAGCCGTCGGTCGGGGCGCAAATATTTACCTTGTGCAACATTCTCGGGTGTGTACATTACCTCCACCTACTGGCTCCTTATCTCCAGTCGAGCAGCCTCCGACGGTAGCGCTGGCCTTCCAAACTAAATCTCGCTTGTTTACCGCGCCCCTTTATAACGTCATTTAATTAAAAAGCTTGCGCCACGCCGCGCCGTAAACTGAGAAATTACACCGTGTTGCCGACGTCTCGCTGCCTATATCTTAAGTGCACTTTAATATCATATCATATGACTTTGTACTTTCCGTGTTTGATGTAATTTGCTACGTAAGTAAAGATAACACGCACATTTAATGTTAAAGTAATCAACGAATTAGTTATTTGATTAAGTGGTCCAGCCTGTCTTTCATACGTTTTTTAAAGATTTCCTTCTGATTTTTGATCTGCTACACATAAGCAAAATCAACAACAATATAAAAAACAAGCTGATAAACAGAAAGGCAGAAAGAAAAATACAATTACTCAAGCCGACACTCGGTGAGTGTAGAACATTGGAACAATATAGCACAGTCGACTAATAAAATTATTTCATCGTGAATCACAATCTGAGTGGCTAGGCTTCGTCGACCCAGTTTCGGCGAGCTAATTCATTCTTGTCAGTCTCGCATATTTGGTGAGCTGGTGGAATCGTTGCAGTGCTCAGTTCCGCTGTGCACGTCGCAGGCCGTCCTTGGCCGATATAAAACGTTTAGGTGACAACACCATCGCAGTGTGGGTGAGGGTGGACCGGGGGCGCCAGGCCGGATCACCCTGTCATTGTTTCCTTTTGTGCTATCTATGCTAAACCGCCGGCGGAGCATGTTTGCGGTTAGCTATAGTCTCTTAGTATAGGATGTCTGGCTCTTGTTACTTACGGTTACGATAGGCCCTTCCACTTGTGTCTTGAGTTTTTGATTGCACAATGGTATTGATTTCGGTTCGGATCCTTTACTAGTAGTTCCCAATCTCGGCTTTTTGGTAGCTTCGATGGATATAGTGTCGATTATTTGATTATTATAAGAGTTGAAGCTAATCTGGAATACATGTCAGCAGAGTCACCAGTATTACGTAACGTGAAAATATAATATGAACGTATGCAAATTTGAAAAAAGCTATAGGCTCATACAGTTCCTCCTACAGTAATCTTTTTATACTTTCTTTGTTCCACACAAAGAATGAACAAATAAAATGCAAATGTGTTTTTATTATTGTTTGGCCCCTTTTTTTTCCTCTTTATTAAATTATTTATTTTTAAAGACCTTTCTGCCTGAGAGCTCCCAGCAATTTGCATTTTTAACAACGACGATTGTTTTTCCAATATGCAGAGGTTACTCATCCAGTTTCATTTTCTTGCATTTTCCGTTGTGCGAGCGTTCTTCAGTGATTGAAACGGCTATTAATGTGAGACGTCTTGACAATGTACTTGATTTCATTGGAGTATTGTGTGTGTGTACAGTACTATAGTGTTTTGCAGGCTGGGATCGTGACGGCGATGGGTGCACGAGGCCATGTGATATTGTACACGTAACCGTGCTGTCACGCGTTGTGTGTGTCGTCCGCGACACACACAACGCATCGCTTTGTCGTCGCATTAGCGCGTACAAATCAATTTCACAGCCGAACGTTTGCTGGCTACAAACGTATCTATTTTCCCTTTTCTTATTAGCATCTCAATGTGGGTTTATAGGATGGCAAATATTGTCTCATCATGTTGATTAAGTACTCCTTGTTCTCGCAGCTGGCGGATCTGGCAGCTTTCAGGTTGAATGCTTACACTTGATATAGTACACGTACATCCATCGCCGCATTTATTAGTCTCTATTTATTACTCTTATCACGGTGTTTTCAATGACGTCGGCAAGAGGTACTGGTTAATATTAGAGTCCGACCGAATTCCGATTTCGGTTTTCGGCAATTTCAATTCATTTCTTCAGAGAAAATGCATAGTTATAACAACTAAAAGCACAATAACTGAGAAGATGTAGTTTTGGTGTCCGATACTTATCAGATTATTTTTGTATTCAGGGATACTTATAAGGCGTCTGTGTCAACTATACAGATACCCACTACTGTAGAAGCTTAGACGGATAGCATTTATCATTATATCTAATCCGACACTCATGCAATTTCGTCAAGAGTCACTCTCTTGAGATGTGTGAAATGTTCTCGGAATATGACAGGAAAGTGATAAAATATTATACTACAAATAATTTCTTACAGTTTTCTTTCCTGGTTTCACTTTTAGTGTTTACGGTAGGTAATTCAATTGAATTGTTTACTGATAATTTGGGGTACTGCGCAGTGCAGAGAGACAGATAACAGACAGACTGTCGTATAGTTAGATAATAGTCGAGCCCCCGGCTTTTTGTTTGTCCCATCATGTTTTTGTTTGGCTATTTGAAGTGAAAAGAACGAGATAAGTTTGTTTTGTTAACCCTTAAATTGTCACCCTTAGATTTCTTGTGTGCATAATGTTGAAATTGCGTATATGGGTTGAAATTAGGATAGAAAAGAGGATAAAGAAAAAAAAAACATTTTTTTTGTATTTTTTTTATTGTTTATACTATGTCACATAAAACGGACATTGTCCATTATATGTGCAGTTGTGGTACATGAAACTACGTCACATAAAACGGACATGGCATATTATATGTGAAGTTGTGGTACAGTGCTTAGGAGTGTTAAAACAGCGTCTGTGTGCGTGGAAATACTGCGTCCTTTAAAACGGACAAAATCAATTTAAAACTATCTTCTTAAATTCTGTACCTACCGTCATCTGTCGCTTTTGTGACTATGTTATACAAATATTTACGAGAAGCGAATTACTGGTATTTTTTTTATCAATAGATATAAATATAACTTACAAGGAAGGTATCCCGACGTGTCACCTCCGATTTTTTTGTGGCTGATATATGTTATTCTCCATCAAATTTTAAGAGACACGCATTTTTTTTTTTTGCCAACGCGCCTTTTTTGTGGGTGAAATAGCCCCCTAAACATTACCACCTTTCGGGGCACTTTGAGGGTTTTACATACTTCTAGTTAATATCTTTCCAAAAGACCAAATGGATATATTAATATCCATTTGGTCCAATGTTTAGGGGGCTATTTCACCCCCAAAAAAGGCGCGTTGGCAAAAAAAAAAAATACGTGTCTCTTAAAATTTGATGGAGAATAACATATATCAGCCACAAAAAAATCGGAGGTGACACGTCGGGATACCTTCCTTGTTAGCTATTTCTTGGGAAGTAATTCGTTTTTTATTTTACTTTCAACGTTACCTAGTTCGAGTATATTGTACTTGGTTTTCAGATAAAAGTATACAACGTGTAACGGAAAGGGGGTATCAACCCTGAAGGAGGTGAATGTGCTCATGAAACTCAACAACTTTCCCCAAAGAACATAGGTCGAAATATGAAAAAAAAATTTGGCCCTCCCATAGTAAATCAATCAGCTGGTAGTCAGTTTTGTAAGGGAAGGCCAAATTTTTTTTTCATATTTCGACCTATGTTCTTTGGGGAAAGTTGTTGAGTTTCATGAGCACATTCACCTCCTTCAGGGTTGATACCCCCTTTCCGTTACACGTTGTATATTGGCACTATACCATTTAATAGTGTTTATATGACGCCAAACGTGCGCAAAAACGTTTTATTGCATTTTAATGTCCAACGAATTCTATAACGGAGCTCAATAATGTATCTGGAACCGAGTATAGATAGATTAGTATGAAATCTGTCTGTTTTAAATCGAGAGTCGTGCTAGAGCATCGTTGAAAATTCTAGAATACGTTCGATGAAGTTAACAAAGAGTGGAACTAATGTCTTGCTATTTGTCTTGAGTCAATTGATGGAAACTGTTTCCTGTTTTCAAAGTTTGTTTTCCAGCTAGATTTTACAGTTTCGTTTATTCCCCTGGATCTGTATACTGGCTTTAGCGAAATAATTTGCCTTCATTGACCGAATTAGCCTCTACGCACCTTGACGGATACACTCAATGAAGTGACGTAACCGTTCAAATGATCGCTCGAAACGCACGGGCGTTTATTAGTACAGTTTTAACATTGTTGAAGCGAATTCCGCAATTGAATCGTTTATGCCCTGCATGTAATTGAATGATTGGCGGCGGCGCCAGCTGGACACTTGACGGTGTATGATGCTGCACAGAGCTGCATCCGACAGTAAAGCATCACATTGTTATCCGTGGCTCGAGTACATCCCGATTTACCTTTTATATTGTATGGAGGATGTCCAACTGAGATATGTACGGAATTTTTCAGCATTTTCCACATTAGCTTGTTACTTTTTAGGGTTCCGTACTTAAAGGGTGGCAACGGGTTCCTATTACTAAGCCTCCGCTGTCCGTCCGTCCGTCCGTTTATCCATCCATCCGTCCGTCTGTCTGTCTGTCAGCGGGCTGTATCTCATGAACCGTAATAGATAGGCAGTTGAGACTACAAATAATAAAAAAAAACGGTCAAGTGCAAGTCGGACTCGCGCATCGGGGGATCCGTGCAAATTTCTAGGTATGTAAATAGTTCATCGCGGGTTTTTTTTTAGTATTGTTTCTACAATAATTTACTCACGATTTTCGGAATTTTTCCTTTACGTTGCTTCTTGCCAAATTTCATGATTCTAGGTCAACGGGAAGTACACTATAGGTTTTGATTCCCTTGCGAGTGTCAAAATATGCGGCATAAACGGAACACAAACGCCCGTATCTTTTGATTGCGTTGATTTAGAAGTATGATTTTAATTTCACTGCTTCAAGGGATTGCAGCCCTGAGTATTTGACATTAATTTCAACTTGATTATTGCGCGTTCCTGAGAAAAAGGGTCTTTACAGACGGACAACGAAGTCATCTTATAAGGGTTCCGTTTTTCCTTTTGAGGTACGGAACCCTAAAACGATAATAAAAAATTAAGCGGTATCCATGCAAGAAACGTGTTTTTTTAGCAATTACTGCTATCTCAGTATATTTTCTCTATGAAAATTCTGTAACCGTGGACCTTTGATTTCAGCACCCTAATTCCGTAACACACTATTACTCTCAATTTGAATCATTTTGAAGCATATTGCTAATCCATTGCTCCATATGTTCGTAAAATGTGTCTGCTCAACAACGTAAATAACGCAATGAATGTTGTTGAACTGTCAAAATTAAACCCATTGCTACTGATAGTGTGTTACGCAATTAGCCTGCAGGTTTATTAAAAAGCATTTATAATGCAAACTAAGATAATTACTGTTTTCTATAATTCTGTTACTATAACTACAATTTCATTCGTTTCCTTTCAGTTGTAGACATTTAAGGATAGCATATGATATTGATATTTAACGAAAACATAAATATCGGTACAATTAATCAACTTTTGTTATCATAACTAATTTCGTATTGGTAATGTTTCCAAGATAAGTGTTGGTTCTTTCGATACTATTGCGGCAGTTGATAGCAATGCTTTGCTGATACACTATTGTTTCAATTTTTCAAGATTTCGAGGTTATTTCCACAGTTTCAGTGACCCAAATTGTTGTGTCTTTTAATATCTAATAGTGTACTCGTTTTCAATGAGTTTTTTTGATTTCATTACCAGGTATGTATTGTATTTTGCTTATAACTGCGTATGTTCTAGTAATATAATTTTATTATTGATCAGACAACGCTAAAAATATCTTAGATTGTATAATATTCCGAAGTTTTATCTGATAACATAAGGTATTCAATATATCAATGTTAATGAGGAACCATTGTAAAGCGATAATATGTCACGTTCACGTTTAATGAGAACTCAATTCTGATTTATTCGTGTAGTCACAGAAGATTTAAAACAAATTGCGCTGTCCACTGTTCACGTTGAATGAACATTTTTACGTCACGACCATTGAAAACATGAGTTATTGAGCCAATTAAATGTTCCATTGTTGAAAATGCGTTATAACACTTATATCTTTCAAGAACACCAATTTTGGTTGGGAAGTTATTTATGCATTATGTTCAGTCAGTCCCGGGAGTCATTCTTTTGGCAGATGTGAATATTCGTATACCTACTTAAGTTTGAGCGTATGCTTAAACCCAATGAATATTAATTGATGACATCATCACGCATGCGGAACTTAAACTGGACCATTGTAGTATGTTAAACTTCAAAGAGAGAATGCTTGATTGAAATATGAAATCGCTTTTCCTCACTTTGATTTATTAAAGCTTGGCTTAGCTAACTTTTGATACGACTTGGTGCAGAATGATGTTAATTTCACGCTGCCAGTTGCACGTTGACGCTCATGACGGCATGTTTTTCGTCCTTTAAAGAATCTCGGCACTCACACCTTTAGTAGGTTATTGAAGAGTCATGCTTGTTAAAATATTCCACTAGGCATACCACGCCACTGCGAAAGCCCCCTGAAATGTTACTTCATAGAACTTTCTCGGTATAAACGGCAAAATCGTATGAAGACGAGAAACTGATAATTGAAAATTGATAAATAAAGATAGCATCGGCATACCTATTTTCAGGTGTAGCGTATATTCCAGGCGCGAAGATAGAAGCATATAAAATACTTTGTTAATTATTAAAATGCAAAATAACGAAGACGACGAGGAACAACTGTGGAGTGCTGAGATCGAGTGAGTACTCGATCGCATTGTCATAACACTGAAACCACTCGCTGGCATCCCCAATCTGACTTTCAATTGCTTTCATTGTCAATAATAACATGTGACCTTCTTCCGATCATTTCATATTTATAATTAACAATATGTCAGTTTAATTTTGATAATAGACTAACGTATGTTTCTTAGAAACTTATTTATCACATTGAAGTAGGTAAACCTGTCAAGATAAAGCTGTATGTTTGTACATACCGCGCCGTGCTCTTATTGTTCGGCTACTGGGTATCGCATCTTTATTTTATAGTCATGTCATGAAGATCTCTAAAAATATTATTAACATATTTTTTTTATTGTTACACAGCTGAAGTTATATCGAAGGCTAACATACAGTTTAGTTCGAATATAATTAATATACACGTACTGAATTTTTTGTTGTTTGGTGCACATTGTGAAGCCCTTCCTCGGGCCTCTGACCGGAATCCTTATCAAAATCAACGAACTCTTGCGGAGCTCATCGCTCACATGTCATGTGGACGTGTTTACAAGCCATTTTTCCATCAACCGAGACATCTCTTCTCATCTTTGTATATGTTTTGCGCTCACTTCGTGGTATTCAAATAAATTTCATGTCATCAATCTCATTTTATTCGGGAGCGAGCGAGTGGTCTTCTTGTTTTCTTCGGATTGCAATGAAATCCAAGTTTGTTAAAATTTCAGCTATGTTACTCTGTCGCCGCCCACGACGCCCACGCCGTCACCAGCATGGCTCCGTCGCTCCTCTAGCATAGCGTATGTTTGCTTTACTGCCACATTGTCATGAATATTCATATCATCAACTCGAGCTTGCCGAGCAAATAGGTAAGCGACAAATATTATTCACGAAGACGAGTGAATAAAACAAAATTCACTAGGCGCTTGTCTCCAGATGTGAGTGGATTTTCACCGATAATATTAGATTTGAGCACATTGTACCATCGTAGTTCCAATTTTTTATATCCGTTGATATAAGTACTCGTACAACCCTATACCGTCGTATAACGTTTTCTGATCTAAGAATTTTCCACCTGAATTTCTGCGAGATGTGAGTACGTTCCTTCGTGTACATGTATTGAGTCGTTAGTTAAGTGCGTCGCGACAGTAGTTGTTTAAGGATGGTTTACAGTAGACGAAAATAAACAAATATGTTGCAGTCGCACAGATGACTCGCAGTTGGAGTCTGTTTAATAAACATTTCAGTCGTTCTTCCTGATCAGTAACAATTGCCTTTCTTTATTTACGCACCCTTTACAACGTTTGTGTGATGAGAGCAGTGATATGAATGATTAACATTGTCAACACGTCACATTATCTAGAAATGTTGCGCAGTAGCGGAATAAGGAAAACATTCAAGTAATAAGGGCGCCTTCGCATTGCACACGCAATTGCCGCGACCTGCGACTACCCACAACATTGCGCATACGCCACGTTTTCGTAATTTTAGGGGACAAAATAGAAAACATAAATCATCGTTTTTGACTGTCTCCCTTCGTTTTCGTAATGACCTTGTGACGGCTACGAAACTACTACGAGGCAGCTGCAAGACCTTAACTAGACGTCTAAATGAGGTGCCTACGAGACTTCTATGGGCCTACGAGGCGGTTACGAGACGTCTAGATCAGGCGCCTACAAGATGTCTGGTTAAGGCGCGTAGAAGTCTACGATGGGCCTACCAGAACGCTACGATACTGCTACGAGCTGCCTTTAAGCCCTCTTTTCTATGACACTGCTGTTACAAGATAGGACTTGTCACAGACAAGGAATATAGCAGGCTTCTACGCCGCGGCTACGAGACTACGCCATAACTACGAGACCTCTTCAACACGGCTACGAGACCTCCACGCCACGACTACGAGACCTTTACGCCTTGACTATGAGACCTTTACGACATGGCTTGATAGTTGATACTTCTACGAGATGCCTATGGGGCTCCCACGACACGGCTACGACACCTACCAAAAACCTCGACCTCAAAGAGACGGCTACGTCCACGCGATTTCTACCCATCTCGCGTCTACGCTTTACAAACGCCCAATGCAAAATAACTAGAAGAAGGACTCATGCAAAATAACTAGAAGAAGGACTCGTGCATAATTTTCCAACTAGAATATGGTTCTTAGTAAGAATTGTTTAATTGTTTAATCTACATATATTCGCACGTGTGTCTTCCGGCAGTAACGTCACAACAGATAATTATCTGTTAGTTAATTGTGCCTCATTAGTTTAAGAGTCAAGATTTGACAGGTTATTATAATGACCATATTTTAGTCAATTACTCATATTGTAGCTTTTTTATTATGTGGTATTTTCTTTTAACATTGTCTGACCCGCTACCGCGGGTCTTGATAAAATTCTTTGAACACTGACTTCAAGCCAAACGCCTCTAGTCATCTACCAAGCAACCTAACTATGTTTCCCAACTATGTTGAGTTCAGCTTCCAGTGAATATCAGTATTTTACATGGAGTGACTGTCTATCGGACCTCCACAACCCAGTTACTGGGTAATACAGACAGTAAGATGACAATAAGATTGGTTGGCAGACTTCGGTTTTTGCCTACCTGTAACGACGGTCAAAGATCTACGAATGACCACGAGACCAACAAGCTTAACGTGCTTTCCGAGACACGGAGGGTCTCGATATGTAATAGATGGTCACCCATCCACAGACCGACCTCGACAAGCGTTGCTTAACCTTGAAGGTCGACCCATGTGACTTATTACTTAGCCACCCCCTAGTAATCTACCAGTATTTGTTAATAATCGTTAATTAATTATAATTATACTCGCCACTAGATTAAATTATCCTAAGGCTGTTGAGGGACACAAGCCACTTTCGTATTTCAGACCAAAGTAATGATGAGAATGGTCTAACATTCTCATCATGATGTTTTCTATTACTGTGATAAGAGTTACAAAAAAAAAATATCTAAAAATCAGTTTTTACAATTATTTACTTACACGAATTACCAATTTACCATTATCAGTTGTTCTTGTTCCTATACTACAAAACGCACCTACTTACTTCCCGTTATAAATGGTATTGATAAAGTCGCTCTTCTCGTCTGTCCGTGCGTCCGCTTAGTCCTTCTAAACAAAACAGCGATGCGGATTCCACCGTAATTTAGATAATTTATAACGGAAAGTGTGCATGTATAATACATTCATATTAAATTTAAATATAAAAAAAAATCTTTATGTTTTGTCAAGTCGTGAAAATCGTGCGAAGCCGGGGCAGGTCGCTAGTTTCATAATAAAAACAACGGTCGATGATTTAACTTTTTGGGGCTTAGCCAAAACATCGCAAGTTTTGATGAGGACCGTCGACGTACTCCGACTCGCAATTAGTAAACTTACAATATTATCTGAACACGAATTTTCGGTAGAAGTGGAATAAATATTAATGTTCGTTATTTTTAAGGAACTATGTATTAAAAAGATTGAATATGTCGATTACAGTCAATCTGGGTAACTTTGACAGATAAGGGCGATATTTTATACTATATTTAAAAAATTTACGCCTATCACTCGAGTGTTTTTTATTTTATCAGTGCTCTCGTATTACTTTCCATCTATAGAAATTCACAGAAAGTTTATAAAACATACCAATATAGTAGAAAATCTCAATTCTGTGCCCTGTCAAAGTTACCTTCATAAAATGGGTAACTTTGACACACACAGAGCCATGCATAAAAAAGTAGTAATAAGTATTATTTTTATCAATCTGGGTAACATTGCAAACTAACAAATAATATAACAAGCTTGAATTCGCGCGCTATATTCAGAAAAAAAGTTTTGACGTTTTCTTACTTTGACAGCTTACTTTTATTTAAGGTGCGTTTACGAAGCTTGTTTAAAATTGCAAATCTAAAATAAACATTTATGAATAGTGTTGGCTTCATGCGAAAAAATAATCAAAACTAGTTCATGGTCCCGCTGTCAAAGTTACCCGAATGAATCAAAGTTACCCAAATTGACTGTAGTATCTCTATCTTAGTCAAATAGTGTCTTTCCAGGCAAGATAAAGAAGTTGCAAGACACATCTGAAATGCCTGGAAGAGCTATTGGGTCATGAAATATCTAATGAAGTGCAATCTTTCTTTATCTCTCAAGACAAGACTCGTCGACATGTCTATTGTTCCCATCCTCACGTATAGTTCTCAAACACGATCTTGGACAATTTAGCAGAGGTGCCACACTTGAGGGTTCCGTGAGAGCCATGGAACGGAGTATTCTGGGAATAAAATTGTGGGCCATGTTAAGAATACAACATTCCGTCCTATCTCTCTCATAACTGATGTCACTCGGAAAGCTGCCACGCTTAAATGGAACTGGGCTGGGCACATCTGCGCATATCAGACGATCAATGGGCCAAACATACAACCCAGTGGGACTCGCCGACATCGCGGTAGGCGCAGACGGAGATGGTGGGATGAGCTGGACACCTTTAATAAATATTGGTCCTTGGCAGCTCTGGCTAACAAAAAAAAAGGGAGACGTTGACGATGAACTTACCGTTGATAGAGGTGTAGGACATGTTGCACCGACCCCAAATAAATTAGCACAAAGGCAAGAGTCACATCAAAACTCATTGAAGCATGTTTCCCTGTAGTGAAAATAGAAATGACTCACCTACTCGATTTTCCATATAAAATTTCCTGTTTCTGATAATGGCGTCACGCGAAACCGCGATAATGCAATGAAACATACACCGCGTGTGATAGATTGAACAACAACAGATTGAAATAATTATCTTTGATTCAACACCAGAAGCCCTTGTTGGAAGCCGTGCTTGAGTGGACGGCTAGCACTGCGCCTATACGATATATGCACACAATATAGTGATATGCAAGCAACGTAATTGTGCGTTTTCTAATTACTTCGGTATACTTAGAAACTGCTCATAAAAATACTGTTTCCTGCTCAACGTGTTTAATCTTATAGTTTGAACGCCATTATGCATATGATCATGTATATTTTTCTGTCACTATGTTTGTCTACAGTAAAGCAAAGTAAACATGCTTAGTGTGCATAATATTAGGTCTTTCCTATGAAATTGCCGTTCTGCAGTACTGGCCATTTCAAATCAAAATAATTTTTGTTTGGCTAAGAATTCTAATTTCAAATTAATTTTATTTTAAAAACATGGAATATTGGTTCCAAAAGTAGTCATTTGTTTATTGATTAGTGTTACATTTTCATCGCATTTCAATCTTTTTCGTCATCATGGATACGTTAAAAATTCGAGTAATTATGGAATATGAGTGCCGTCGTGGCAGCAACGCGGCACAAGCGGCACGCAACATGAACGACGTTTACGGAGCTAACACTACAAACCAACGCACCACCTGTTATTGGTTTGCTCGCTTCCGTTCTGGAAATTTCGACCTGAAAAATGAAACTCGCGGTCGTCCGAAGACTTTGGTCGACAGTGACGAATTAAAGGCGATTGTGGAAGCTGATGATACACCATCTACGGCTGAATTAGCAGCAGCTTTCGACGTTAGCGTCAAAACAATATTGGTCCATTTGCGTCAAATTGGCAAAGTAAAAAAGCTTGACAAATGGGTGCCCCACGAACTCAATGATCGCCAGCGCGAAGTACGCGTCGAGACGTGCCTTGCACTACTCAACAGACACACAAATGAAGGAATTTTGAACCGCATTGTTACCTGCGATGAAAAATTCTGTCTGATTCTGTTTCACCTAAACAATGCCCTAAACGAAAACTTACCCCTAGAAAAGTGATGGTCACTGTTTGTTGGTCTAGCGCCGGTGTGATTCATCACAGCTTCTTACCAAACGGGGTGAGCATTACTGCAGATGTGTACTGTGAAGAACTGAACACAATGATGGAGAAGCTGACACACATGTCCAACCAGCATTGGTCAATCGCTCGTCTCCGCTGCTCCTGCACGACAACGCGCGACCTCATACTGCACAGCAGACGGTCTCCAAGTTGCAAGAACTGGGGTTGGAAGCTCTCCGTCATCCGCACTACTCACCAGACCTTGCGCCTACAGACTACTACTTTTTCCAGAATTTGGATAACTTGTTGGCGGGAAAAAAATTCAATACCCGAGAGGCAGTACAAAATGCCGTTGAAGAATTTGTTGCCTCCCGTCCAGCTGATTTCTTTAAGAAGGGCATCAATAAACTGACACTGCGTTGGCAAAGATGCATTGATTGCATGGGTGATTACTTCGATTAATACAAATAAAAAATACATGAATAAAATTCGTTTAAATTTTTTCATACAAAACGGCAATTTCATAGGTAAAGTCCTATTATTATCTGAAGCAGAAAATATATCTAGTGTTCAAAACAACTTTCCTTTCTCAGTTGCATCTCTTGCAGTTATTAATTAATTATTTATTATAATCATACTATTAATTATCATATTTACCAATCTGTCAAGAAAGTACCAGGAAAAGATCAATAATACAAACTACAAACAAAATTTTATCACCTTCAAAGTATGCTCCTTCAGAAACGATTCACTTACTCCAACGAATAATCCACTCATCAAAACATTTTTTAATCGCCTTTTCCGGAATTGAGTTCAGTTCTCGCCGCGAATTCTCCTGTATGTCTTCTACCGAGTGAAAACGGGTGCCGAGAAGTGGTAATTTGAGTTTAGGATAAACGAAGAAGTCGGCTAGAGCCATATCTGGTGAATAAGGGCGTTGCTCGACGGTATTTGTTGAGTTTTTGGTAAAAAATTCGTTCACAATGATGGCCTTGTGCGAAGGCGCGTTATCGTGGTGCAAAACCCAAGAATTCTCTGTGCTCTCTTAAACGCCGCATAACGCACAAATAATATTCTTTATTTACCGTTTGACCTTCCGGCAAGAATTCCGAGTGCACAACACCGCGATAGTCAAATGACTTTTGATCGACTTTGGCGTTGTTTTTTCGGATTCGGTTAAGTTGGAAGGCGCCACTCCGAAGCCTGTTGACTAGTTTGCATGTCAAACTCGTAAACCCACGTCTCGTCACCAGTAACGATGCGATTCATTAATGTTGCCTCGGAATTGACTCGTTCTAGCATGTCCTCAGCGACTCTTATATGATTGATTTTTTGGAGAAAATTCAGGTCTTTTGGGACTAGCTGAGCGGCAACATGTTTCATACCCAAGTGATTATTTAAAATGGTACGGAAAGTTCGGCGGCTATCTCTCAAACTTGATTGAGAATTTTCAGTCACTGTTTCCTTCACGTTTGCGATGTTAACTTCAGTTGCGGACGTTGATGGTCTACCAAAGCGAGGCAAATCTTCCATCACAACTCGAATGCTTTGGAACCCTTTGTACCACTCATAAGCATATGTTTTTGATAAAGTCGATTCACCGTAAGCCTTCTATAACATTTTCAGTGACTCCGAACTTGAAATTCCATTGGCGATGCAAAATTTAAGACAAACTCTTTGTTCGATGTTTTTGTTCATTATGAAATTCGCAATAAACACTAGATATGATATAACTAAAAACAGCACTGTATTTAATCTAAATAACAGATGTAACTCAAACTCCGCGCCAAAATGGAAAACAGTTGTGCCAATCTAACAAAAAAAAATAAAAAAAAATAATTTGGAACCATAAACAAACCATCCATTCCGGATACTTTTCTGACTGAATGTAAAAAGCTGGCTAAACGTCGCTGCGACGTCGTAGTCACCAAGTTTCTCTGAAAAATTACTTGCCTTATGGTTTTGTAAATTATAATAATGTGCAGTAATGAATATGAATATACTGTGTATTGGTCTATTTCATTCCACTTTGTATCGACGTTTCGCTGCTGATCAATGCGAATGTCGCTTGCGGGATTTTTTTCCTTGTCAATTTACTTATATACGTATTGGAATTTTGTTGTTTTACCTATGATGCACTAAGGTACCGTTATTTAGGGTTGGCATTGACAATTTTTCTGCGAAACTTCCTGATTTCGATATGGTGATTGGTAATGCCATGGTGTGTTAGTGAGCCAAGAGGCACAGATTATTGTTGTTAAAATATTATTTTCACTGTTTCTTTTGTTATTTTGTATTGTTTCACGAACTGTGTCTAAATAAACGTTGTTCTTTCTTTCTTCTTTAATGGTTTGTGGAACTAAGTCTGAACTTAGTATGTACTTAGTTTTGTCTCCTGACTTCCAGGCATCAGTCATTTAAAATATACATCATTCATAGAAATCACTTAAATTGCTTCTTCATGAGATGGTAGGTCATTTGATTGGCGCTATTATTGAATAGATATGTTACCTATATTAAAGTTCTATGGTCCGTGACGGCCCCATTAGTTCAAAGTTTTGTTACAATCGGAAGTACCGTTGCGAACACTTTCAATTGGAAGCAGCGCAGACCACAAATACACCGTTATTCATCCGTGACGTGGCACTAGTCTCGATTAGGCAAATTAGTCTTTGTGCCATTATTTACGAATGTTTTTGTTCAGCTCAGAACCACATTGTGGCTAGTCTTTTTGAGCCAGTTTCAGTAGCTTACCCGTATCATGTCACGTTATTTAGAAATTATGGAATTAAAGTCGAGTATTGTAATTTACGGTGCAGCTGGAGCATGTATAAGAAACATATGGAAGGCTTGCATCACTGTAATATGTCAAAGTCAGATGAAAGGGCAAGGATTGCGCAATATGGCAGTTTAACCAGGGTCTACTCAAAATTATGATGCGCGAATTCTGTGTTTTTATATCCATTGCGTTTTATGGCTTTTTTCGTTAATGTTTATTGACTATTTATCAGTAAACACGCAGTGGATATTAACATGGAATCCTTTATGCGTGCCGTGTTATGTGCAAAAATTATTCAGATCAGATTAACCGCACTGAATGATTAATTTATGAGAGATATTTATTAAATGCGGTCATAAAATATGAATGAAAATTGGTGATTATAGCGATGCAACTGCTCCGAGCTTTATTTTGAAGGTGTTTTAAAATCGAGGATTCCAAAACTTTTCGCCATTGTAGAATATTACATCATCAGGAGAACATTGCCTGCATTCACCACACCACCAGATAAATATATTTAAAAACTTTTATACTTTATGATTTAAAAACTTCCTGAAACTGTAAATCTACTCAGTTATATTATCATACATTCGATATTGCCAACATGTCAACTAAGTGCGCATTATACCTTAGACGAGTCTTCGGCTGATTGAGAGGCTTTGAACATAAGTATTCTAAAATGCCATCGACCGTATTACCTGTAGTGCACCTGAGGATAAACAAAAAATCACCTTTTTTATCCTTCCTATTTCATGATTCAGTGGTCTTGTTTGGTAGATGCGTATATAATCATAGATGTCCGCGTTTCGATTATCTGTTTTCTTTTTTATTGTATTATTTTGTACTATTTTTACATTCTGTTTACCACGTTGAATCAGTAAAAATAAAAATGACAACAATGAGAAACGTTGCGCAGGAAAATACATTCATTATAAATGACAATAGTAGTCTGCGGCTGTCTTAAATTTAATGTCGGACTAACGAATGCTACTCTTTACCGAAAGCTTTATTATCATGAGCACACATTCCACTACATTTCTTGCTTCAAATAGAATCGGTGAAACCGATTATTTTAACAACAGTGTTTCCTGTACAAGAAACTGACCCAGTAACCAGCACATTCATAATTTAGTTAGAAAATCAATATTTCGTTCTGTTTGGTTGCAGTGCAGGCCGTCGAACAGATCGATTTGCGCCATTATTTAATAATGCAAAGGTAGGGCCCCCTACCACGTGGCCCAGTCTGCCCACTCGAGTAATCTACAGAAATAGGAGCAGCTGTAATTTGAATACAATAACCGCAATTCACTTGTGTGGGTTGTCATATTCATCAATCCTTATGTTATTTCGGTTTAACGTGATATAATTCAGATACACTTAATTATTATAAGATTTTAACTTAAAAACATGTGTTTCGCTTACCAAGAAAAAAATAATTACTTTGTTTTGAATCTTCATAAAAATTTGGTCCAAAAAATTATTTACATATTCGTATGCTTTTTCCTTGCGACACATTTACTTACTGATGAGTCAAAATGTGGGGCACGAGTAACAACAACGATAAAGAAATTGGCACAGATGAGCGAAACGAATATCTAGGCTTTGAAAACAGATAACGCTGTCAGTAGCGAGGGGGTAGGTTTCAGTAGGTATGTTTATTATCAGATGTTGACGATAGACATCCAGCTGCCCCACCATCGGCGCGAGTGGTGGCCGGCGTTTGTCATCAGTAGCATTCACAGCGGCGCGCGATTCGCACGCTGCGCACGAGCACGCGTGTACGTACGGTAGTGAAAGTCGCGCGCGCAGGTTCCGCTACGATTTCGTACGCCGACATCTTCGTCTAGTTATTCTGTTTGTTCGTTGCGCCAGTGCAACGGGGAAAGGAGGTCGGTGCTTGTCCGAAGCCCGTAACACTACCGTGATTTGTGATACTGAAGTTTTAAATCGACCCCATGTTTGTGTGACACTTTACAATTTTTACTCTTCTTTACCTTTTGTAAACATATTTTCTAAGTATTGTTTATGTAAATTTTGAATACGTTTGCCCAAAAATTTACTAAAATATTTTCAATGTTGTTATAATTGATAGGTACCTTTATTTTGCAAAAGTATTTTCAAATTACCTTCTAAAGTTCTAAACTTTCTTAAGTTGTACTTAAAGAGAGCACTGAACGGTCACAACAAAGATAAATAATTGAAGTTATGAAAACGTAAATACTACGAGCTCGTAGACACCTCGTAGTTCGTAGATACTTAGATAGTTGGAGAACTTGTGGCTTGTTCTTGTGGAAACTTGTACGACTGTCTTGGACGGCGATGTTGTGGAGAAAAAACAAACGGCGAGAAGTTAGCAGTTGTCGGTAGGCGTCAGTTAGACGATGGTGTGCTGCTTCAAGTTGCACCCACAGACAACTGCAAGTGAAAACGAGAACCGAGTGCACGTCCGTGACCCCTTACGCCTTTCCCACATTACGCACCTTTTCATTAAGTTTCTTTCATAATACTATTGACCAACGAATAAATTCTTACTAGCTACAATTGGACGTAGTTAAACGAAAAGGATCCAATCCACAACATGGTCGAAAATGAGTTAAGTGCACCAAACTGATGCTAAATATCAGTACTATCGGCCAGTAAAAAAGACCCAAGCAAAAACAACTATCTATCAGTTTTTATCAACCTCAGAACCAACCCTCATGAATGGCACGTTAAAATAAAATCACCTTGGACAATCCAACCTTCCTGATTCATAGCTAATATTACCAACCAATTAAGTAAAACGAATCAAGGAGTCTGGATTCTTTTTGCGTAATAACAATTATTTCATTACTTTCAATTAATTTTAAAATGAATACAAATAAAGAAATATCTTCCAAACTTCAAACGTTAATATCTCTAAAGTAACTTTGTGTGGACTGGATCCTTTTTGTGTAACTACGTCCAATTAATGTTCTTTTTCTTCTTGTTTATTGGATTTTTAATTGTTATTTTTTTCATCTATATACAATACATGATACATATTACATATACAGGGTTATTTATAAAACACCAACAACCTCTTAAGAGGTCATTGTACTCATCATTATGAACAACTTTTACTATGGGACCAAACCTGAAATCGCGAAAAAAAATCAGCTGTTCCCTACATTTATGTTCGTACGAGTCGTCAAAATGTAGAGAACAGCTGATATTTTTCGCGATTTCAGGTTTGGTCCCATAGTAAAAGTTGTTCATAATGATGTGTACAATGATCTCTTAAGAGTTTGTTGGTGTTTTACAAATAACCCTGTATAATGTTTCATTAGGAAAAAAAAAAATAATTTGTAAACCATAGCCAGTTGATGTCTCTCCGGGTGAAACCGAAATTTGTTTATTTACCATTCAGTAGATCCCCTTTTAAATACCTACTTATTTCTGGGTTTTTGGTAGTTAAAGTCGTAATAAATGTGTCCTGGTTTCCGATGTCCATAAATGGTCTAAAAACAATAACAAAAATAGTTTTAGCTAAGGTTATACTTCCGTGCATAATGATTTCAGTTGCCATATAAGCCCGTGATCCGGATGTTAGTGAGATTTAAACTAATTACTTTCTTGACCATGAAATCGTAAATCAATTCAAAGCCGATAACTCGTGCAGTGATTCAATCGAAATCAGATTCGATGTTTTATCTAATCGTCGATGTATACCTACCATAAATCGGCGAAGCGTGAAATATACTAAACAGTAGAAATATCGAAAGTTTGTTGTTGATTTGCCATTGGCAGTAAGAACTAAGTTGTGCAAGTCCCGCTGCGCTTTGAAATCGGACACGACCTACATTTTTCTCAGCAATAGACGTAACTTGAGTATTGTGTTATGCACAGCACCGCTCTCGGCTGCAACTTGCAAGGTGCCAGAGCTGCTCTTGATAAATTCCTCACAATTTAGTCTATGTTGTTATTTCGCGCACGTAGCATCTTTTACTCTCTAAGTATAGTATCAAGTTTAGGAATGTGGTCTCCACGTGCTCGGATTCTAGTCTCGATTTCCTTAAGTTCCCAAAACATGTTTGGTAATTTTAACGCCAAGTTAAGCGTGAAGTTTACTTGAGGAAATAATCCACATAATATTTTCTTTAAGTATCTAATCAAGCACACTTCCGTGTATCTAAAGATCGATATGATATGTTATTGAGGACACTGATTTATTGATCAAGTACCTAACTGTCCTGCACAATGATGTATATTGTTTGCTCTGTGATAGGAATTCTTTAACTTGTTACTAATGTACGAATAATAAAAAAGACAAAACGTGTTACCATACAACGTGTAACGTTAAATGCGCAAAACCTCAGACACCCCAACTGATTTTTAATGCAATTGACCTATTTCAGAGAGAAAATAAGTCATTAAAAAAATTGTAAAGGTTTTATGTGCTGTTTTAGTTTTACTGGCCATTCTGATCGTTTCTTGCGTCTGCGACGACGCTTTACCGAGGGAGGAGTCGTCACCGGGCCGCTACGCCGCGCTGACCTTGGCTTGCTTGACCTATTAATAAATAGACACGGCAACGTTTTTAATGAAGATTTTTTGAAAAATGTGACCTATATAAAAAGTGGTTCAATTATTTCTGCTTGTTATTCTGATCTATTTTCAGGTTTTGCGCATTTAACGTTAAACGTTGTATATTCCGACATTTCCCAAATTATGTTTGAAAGTATACTTTTTTTTGTCTTACGTGTATCATTGGGACGGATACCGGCACGATTATAACAATTCTTAATTCAGAATTGGGTCACTGCGGATGCAAACGCGACAGCAATGAAAGACGAATATATTTCTTTAAATCTTCTGAAAAGCGGGTACCCAAAGCTTGATATATTGAACATCAAATCGATAACCCTAATGTTAAAGGAACAGAATTCAAGGAAGAAATCTTCAAACATTCATTATAATAAGTATCACTTGGTTCTGGTGCTCATGTGCATAATATAAGATACTAACACCTCACAAAGTGTTCCCGAGTAATCGTTAGATTTTATATTTTTGAATACCTGTCATAAATAATTCTTCTTCTCTCTTCTTTTATAAATAATTTTAAAATTAGCTATAACGTGAAGCGTATAATAACTATAAAATTTATCATTTGTAATTGTTTCTTTTTTTGTCGAGAGAATCCATCTCAGCGTCAGTTCATTATTTTCTAAAGGAATTAGCATACCGAAGATCATTAATCAGTTCTTAGATTAAACGAAAAGTAAATTATCTCTGCTAATTTAATTTGCAATGCATTCTTTTTGTGATCAACGTCAATTGTTTTAAAGGGTGTGGCTAGACCGGCCAATGAAACCGGAGCATTGCTGACGAGTTACCTGTCCTCTGCTTTACATATTCGTTTTTGCATGAACTAATTCCGCATACTTGTTAAGATATACAAATTAAATACCAGTAATGATATATACAATGTGTTGCATAAATGTTTGGTTATAGCGTGCCGTGTGCTCTGTTAATGTTGCGGAACTATTTCAATAATACCTTGTTAGTAATATCAACACACGACTCGTAAAATTATATTAAAATGGAAAACAACAACAGTATGTTATTATTAGCGTCAATTAGTGACATGGTTGGTCAGTGTTTATAGTTTTTAGTAATTATTTCTACCTAAATGTATTTACCGCAGCTTTTGCGTGACATCAGGAAAATTTAGATGTCTGGCGCAAAAAAGAGCTGCCACAGTTATATTATTTTGGACTTTTATACATATTTAATTTGAACAATATCAATTACACAATTTATTGATTACCAAATCATTCATGCTAGTAATAAAAGCTCTTAATTGAATGTAATTCGTTCTGATTTATGTCATTCCGGTGGTGTTAGATAATATTAGTTTCCTCCTAACGGTTGCACATGTGGCCGACCTGAACGTTTCCATTTGCTGTTTTGTTTATATCCATCAAATTAACGCTCGCGTCATATAATTTCAATTGTATTTGTTGGTTCTGGCTCATTAGTCATTCATGAAATACTTATCAGTCTAGAATATCCGATAATTTTGTAAATTAATGTTTCTCGTCACGTACGCAGTATCGATGCCGCCGCAGTGCCGAACTTCGCCGTCCCAGTGCTAAAACGTTTTGGATTTGCCATATTTTTTTAGCTACACATTATATGAATCGTTTTAAATATTTTTTCAACATAGTCATAGCAGTTATTATGAGAAAGAATATTTTTATTCCTTATTATATAATATCTGCTATGATTAGATGGTAGGTAATATGCTTATTCATGTGATCTTCTTGTAATACCCATAAACTTTACCATGGGGTCTACGAACTGTTCAAAGGCCAATTAACTATCTCAAAAACATCACCAGACAGTGTTAAACCGGAATCTTTGTTCACAACGTATGTATTAATGAACTCTGTATTTTCTTTGTCTGTAGATTTATTTATTGTTACCAATTAATCTGTATTCAGTGCGTTTGCTTCTTACTACCATCTTATTATACATGCGACGTTTGTTCTACGTTTCAATTATCATTGTTTGTGTACATGTTGTATTTAGCTCTCATAAATGCATTCTTGTTACATTGAAACTAATGACCCATGACACGGACTTATCTATTCTCCTTGCATGTTTCTGTAAAGATAAATCTACATACATTTTAATAGAACGTTCTTTTGTTTTATTATTCGGTAGATATTTCACTAACTAATTTTCCTATTTCTACTTTGTTTTTATTTTCTACAGCTTGTACTTCTTGGTCGATTGCATTGTTTTCTTCAAGTTTAGTAAATCACTGATTAAATAAAGCTTAGAAGGACAAGTTAGTTAAAATTACTATTTACTTATCTCCCTAAACATCATGTTGACTGTGCGCTCTCGCCACTTAAATTCACATTTATTCTAAGCTTAAAGGGACATCTTGATAATTTCTGAGAAGAAATCTTAAGCAGTATCTAAATGAATTGTTTGTCACGGTAATCGTGCTGTAGAAATTCACACGACCGTATACTACTAAAATAGCAATTTACATCCTGTATTTTGTATAAATCGTATATTTTATATTAAATAAAATGAAATAGATCTAGAAAAAATGGAACCAGATTCTGCAATCTTTATGCTTGAAATTCGAAATGTACAAATACATTTTTTATAAAGTTTGCTTAGGTAACGTATCTTTGAGAGCTTTCATTTCAGTACATTGCATTAGTTGGAATGTGTCTGATATAAAATCTGGCGTCGCCGCGTGCGCTGACCCCTTTGTTTACCCTACGTTTTGACTTTGAGATCGTGCATGCTTTCGCGTCGTCGTGACCCATCGACGTGTTCGATCGTATCTGCATCGATTCCTTTGTTGTTTCCAATGATTTACGAACCAACATGAAAACGTACTTGCAAGTTTTCATTGCTATTGATGTACTACAAGAATCTTTCAAAAACCAAGCATCTATTTTGTTTCGCTCAAACACTTATCATAATTATTGGAACCCATAGCAGTGGTAGTTAGTTACATTGATTGTCTTAAGGTTAGAACCTGTTATGAATATTATTTTCTCAACGCTGATACAGAAGAAGGTCTCTAGAACACGACGTGAGATAACTACGAAGTAGCTAGAACAGTAATGGTGCCAACACATTTATGAGCGTTTATGCGTGCTTTATCACCCTTTACGTTATTAACATAAACCGCGTAATGATTTTGCCAGACATTTTCCACTGCGAGTGAGACTATGTGCTGTTTTCAAGGCTTTTCTATTAGTACCACCCTATCTGTAAGATATATTTAATGTTAAGTATCTGCAAAGTCACGTGTTTATTGTTTTAATTGTGAATGATAATATCATGTCTCTTATTGAATGTGATTTCTGCTATCTTTCACCTCGTATGCAAAAAAGTTATTTATAAATGTAGCAAATAATTATGCAGTCACGATAGTCATGTATTATAAACAATTATTTCTAAGTCACATATCAGAAAATTTGGGCTAAATCTATTTATGGTGATGAATTTTTATCACCAACTTTCAGCAAGATCTCATTCAACTTTCTGATTGGTGAATTCAAATAACCAAGTCATTTCATCAGAGATGGACTCTTCAAAGGAAGTGTGGACGATCATCAAACATCAAAGCTTTAGATGAATTACGACAAGTGGAAACGGCATTGTTTTATAACTTGTTTTTGCGTTTTATCTCTCTTTTATAAACAACAATGATTTGTATACGTCAACAAGTAGCAATGTGTTTTATGGGATGACCGTTTTGTCTTGTGATAGAGAGTCATGTCTCAATTAGTTAATTCTTAATGGTTCGATCGAGTTTCATAATAACCGAATATCCTCGTTTTGAACTAGTACGTACGCACGGGACGAATAGTTTTGATTAGAAATTGTGATATGTAAGGGTCGGATGTCGAGCACTGTCGTGAGAGGTTAATCTCCTCGTCGACATTGAGCTAACATTTCGCCGCTTGATTGACGTTAGTGGGTTGACTTTTATATACTTGAGGCCATATTTATACTAATTGGTAATACCTTATTAAACTCAAATGTTTTTGCTTCATCATATACACTACTCGCGTCCTAGACTAATATTCCGAGTCTCATTAATACGCACTTACTTGACCTAGATACCACGTTGCGAAATGGTGGATTTGATTTCCTGTGCACTGTTTACTTATTATACTACCTACCTATGTCGTATAACGTACGTTCGCTCTAGCTAATTTAAACATTATGGTTTATTAGATTTAATGTTGTTTGTTGTTCATTGCAATGCAACCTTGACTGACAGTGCATGCCGGAAGTCCCATGATGTAGTTTATATTTCTTTCATCATGTCAGCAGGATATTGTAGAATTCGGTAGGTGAAGCATAATCATAATACATAGGGAACATTTTACTGTCTATTCAAGGTAAAAACAGCTTTAGTAGATAAATAAATGTGTCTACGAATATATATTTTATAAAGTTTATGAGTAATGACTGCGATGGCACTGGTTAATCGTAAAATCCAAAACGGATTCCAGATTTTGGCCAGGCTCCAAGTTTTTATACGTATAAACTTTATAAGATCAAAATCAAAGTGATAATGAAATCAATGGTGATTATATGAGATAGTCAATACGTATTTATGCAAGGCGGTGGCAACTTTCCCCGCGTTCCGCGGTGTCTGTGTGCGCGTGAGTAGATGACGGACAGCGCGCTGTTACGAAAGCTGCAATCACCTGCTTATATGGCATAGCGCCGACACTTGTCGCTAAGGTTGCTTACTAGTAAACGACCACTAGCTATTTATACCACTGCCCGTTGTTTTCGCTACACGTTCTATAAATGGCATATTATTTTCAAAATAAGGAAAATGTGGTATTTAGATTACTACGGCTACATTTATTGTTTATGCCAAGTAGGTAGTGTCACGTAATGTTCTACAGATCCGTCTTCATGTCGAGCATTATTCTCATTCGATGTCTAGTTCATCAACTTTGGTTGCATTTAGGGCTGCCATCCGTCGGCTTCCCCGAATTTGTAGTAGTTTGGAGGGCGTCCGGGGAGCGTTCGGGGGGTTCTTAAATAGTGTCCGGGTGAAACCCGGCGGAATTCGACCCATCTCGGTTACGATCGATTTCTTATAACTTCTGTCTACCAAGACCATGGGCCCAATTTTTTTTTTTTTTGTAAGTCCCCTTTATGGATTCTGATACGTCTGTATAGACGCTGCGTCCCATACGCACATTTAGTTTGTGGCTTGCCATTAAATTGCATTTTACGCTTGTTTTTGCTCGTATTTTTCATTGCCGATTCCAAGACAGTTAAATCTTGCCACAAATACCTAGGTCATCTCGTTTTTAGTTGTTCGGTTGCCAGTCGATTCGCGAACTCGATTATTCGGGGATACATATTATCTAGGTGTCACGTGAATTGGGATTGATTTAAAAACTGGTTTCCTTTATGAAATTACAGTGTTGGTGAGCAATAAGTTAATAACAAATTTAATAAGTACCTAATACAACGACTGACTGTGTTAATAGTGATCTGACTTTACAAAATTTCGATGAAATGGGTCCGAAAATGAAGGAGCCGTGATTGTCATGTTGGCTTTCGTAAAGTAAAAACAAAGTGTGACAGTTTACGAGTTCTAAGTGTTTTGCAAAATGAGTGTTGAACCGACATTGACCGAGTCGCCGGTGCCGCTGGCACTGTCGCGGCTGCAGACACGGCCCGGGCGACAGCCGCGGAACCTACGCACGCATCGCCCCAGCCTGACTCTCGCCAGCTTGCAGGAGTCTGCCGACGAGAGTCCCAGACGATACAGTGGGGAACCATTCGCTGCCGACACGGACGATGACGAGGCTTTCGCTGATGATGTAGTCTCTCAGGAACCTCCTCTATCCACGTCCAACGGACGTAGGGCGTCCGAAGCTAATTTCGCCGAACGATACAGACAATTGACCGATTTTGATGGTCCTCTGCCCGAAGGACAGCGACGTGCCTCCCTGGCTGTACCAGTGGGCGCGGAAGGTTTTGCTCCTAACGATAAAGGTCGACGGCGCTCGTGGGCCGCCAGACTGCAGTTAGAACGCAAAAAAAGAAGGAAGTCTGGAGGGAACGACACCGACGAAGAAAGCGACACTCCGACATACGTCCGGCAAAAACGACCCTCCTGGTGGAACGTGTTCGTGCCAGATAACATGCTGAAGAACAGGTATCGTTGTCAAATAAACTTACCCGTTTTGTTTTGAACCATTCATAAGCTACTAACTTTTTTGGTTCAACATCAACCCTTAGAAAGAACACATTGATTTATAATAACCGAAGCTAATCTATGCAATGTGATATAATGTTCGTATTCCTTTTACGGGATTAGAATGTGTATACATAGGTAGTTGTGGGGCTGGGGCACATGATTTCCTTGACCTAATGCTCGGAGTCCGATTGTTTGTTTGTGAACTAAGTGTGCAACACTCATGGTTACTCGACATTGCGGGTGGTACTACGAAATAATGTTATTTATATGCATTAGCTATCATCATCAAATCATCTATGTATATAAGTGTGGTCGTAAATCAGTAAAATTCTGAGTTCCCCATGTTTAGTTTACCAATGAAATATTGTAACGTTATTTCTCAAGGTGCTAGGGTAATCTTTTCGTGCGTGTGCGTACTGTGCGTAGTATACGAATGAGTTTCTAAAGCAATAGGTTATTATTTAACACGGAAAAATTCCATTATCTACGTAAAATTATGTACACAGGGGAGGTGACAAATTTATAAGTACATATTTTGCTTTGATAAATCAGTAACAAACACTATCTAGAGTTACATGTATATTACTTTTATCAGAAACAATATTTTTACCTACAATATTACTCAAATATTTGTTGAATTTATAGCACTTAGTATCATTAACGTTAACACCGCTGAAGCCTGTTCATTTTATTTTGTATCACCTGATATCACGGCGCTTATTCCACCATAGATATCAGTCTTGTACGTCCACGTGAAACTATGGTATGCTTTTAAGCATACCATAGTTAAAAGTACTACGTCATCGAGACGCATGAACTTGCGGACGTAATATTTCATCAATCATTTCTTAATCTTTGTATTCACAAGTTATAGTAGTAGCTGCTTACACGTTATCGTATAAAAAATTAAACTTGCAATATCGAAAAATAATTTAGATTTTATCGCTTTCCGTGGTGATATACCTAGTCTGAAAAATGTTGTAAAATATTGCTGTGCAGTCACGAGCATGGACAGCTAGGCAATAATATCCGATTTCATGATTCTTTCGTCAATATCTGTTGTCAATATGACGGCAACTATATGCGACCATTTTTGGAAGGGATATACAAGTGGCAGCACAAATATGTGACATAGAAGGAACACCATAACTATCTATCTGACGCGACAAGCGACGCTTAATATAGGCTGCTGCATTGGCTCAATAAGATGTGTCACCTCTTAGAATGCAATAATATCAGACACGTCTTGCGTTATAAATATCTGCCTACTCGGTTAAATTCAGAAGAATGTTAGGTAGATATTTTTTCGTTGAGATCAAAAATATCTGACATATGAAAATTTACAATACAGATTTATATTACAGTTAAATTGTGCGTGAGAAACGTCATATACATCAATTCTGAATGTTTCGTTACATATTTCAAATAATATTATTATGTACACAATGTATTAAAAGGTTCGAATAGCTTAGGGTAACATGGTGAGGTAACTCGTCATAATAAAATCTTATACGTGTAATGTAAGCTCTGAAAACATCAATAGATCTGTCACGTTACAACTGTTACGAGTTCACGATAACGTTATAACGTGCGCCCCCATACATTTTATGGACGTGGACTTGGAAGTTTACGACAATATCATCACATTAAAAATTATAAAGCGCACATTAAGTAGGTATTAAGCTAGAAATAATACAACATTAACAATAGTAGGCAGTAACTAGTCCTAGTAGTAATAAACGGGTTGAATAAAATCTTCATTACTTGTTTTAACACGTTCAACGCCATGCGACATTGCTGGGCGACACTTAACTTTCCCTATAAGCCACGCAAAACATTTAAAATTGACAAAAAATCGAAGTTTTGTTTTATTAATAATATTACTAATGCCAGAACATTATCAGAAAAACAAACATAACTTTCTAACATATATATTTTTGTAGAGTGCTGATGTGATTACACTGTACTAGGAGGTCGCGCAGGTCATGCTGCGTACAATATTGCCTTGTATTCTTGACCGACGGCTCAGAAGACATGTTTAGTCATAGGTCTGAGTGTCGGACAACATTGTCCCCCACGGCCCGAAAGGAACATACTGGTGTCGCCCAACATTGTCCGACATGGCCTGAATGGAAATTTATCATTTTATTCCATGGCGTTGAACGTGTTAAACAAGAATCATCCCACAATTAGCTCGTATCATCGTCTACGGATATCAAATAGAACCATATATTTTCATAATCTCTCTAAAAGATAATTATTATGTAGTTTGAAAATATTTTTTCTTTGTTCTATTTATCAGTTTCCCGTATTTGTTGAGTCTAATACCGATTCTTGTCTCGTTATTTATGACAAGAATTGGAATTAATTAGGTACGTAGGTATTAAAGGCTCCCGCGACGTTACGACGCGTTTCTGGTAGAACAACTCCTATGAAGTTTTCATAGAAATTGTTCTACCAGTCGCGTCGCACCTGTCTTCTTGAAAACTGTTACAGTATTTCTGAATTCGCACATTATTTATCTTCTGCCAAATATCTTGAAATTTAATATGTTGGTTATTTGTGAGCTCCTGATTTAGTTTTTATTTCCCTCGTCATTTTATCATATCATGATTATTATGATTGGCTTGTGTTACTTATTGGTAACCAACTTACATGCCATCTTTGGCTTTAGCAACCGAGGTTAGTTTCATATAAAGTTAATCGTATTCTTCCTTACATAGTATAAAATTCGCCGAAATGTTTGTACGGGCATAACTTCGGAATGACTGCACCAAATTGGATAATTCTTCTTTTTGTTGTGTTTGGTATTCCCAGGACAAGGTTTGTATGAAAGAAAATTTCGGAAATTCTAAAAAAAAAAACATTGCACCGGTGCGAAACTGGGGCGGGCCGCTGCACAGTGTACCGTGTAGAACATGCTAGGTGGACAATATTATTTTATGTTATATAAAGATACTTTTATATATAGGCAGTCATATTGAGGCATCATTAATAGTTTTTGGTATGATTTTGTAATAAAAAATATAATAAAAACAGAAAAAAATATTTAAAAATAATATACAAACAACAAAATTATTTTACGAGTGCTATGCACACCAGATAAATATTGTATCATGTGGTACTGTACTAAATAAATAAATACCTACCTAAATAAACAAATTAAAAATACTAACTTAACCTAATCATCATAATCATCATCAATATCTTCAGATGAATCGTCATCATTTTGTGGCGTTGTGCGACGATATGATAACGTTTCCGGTCTTGATGCTACTATGCTCGGGCTTACAATTAACTGTAATACCTCTGTACATATTTTTTCTGGCTTTTTTTGGGGAATCTCACGAAGGCTATTTATCAAAGGATCAGATGTTATAATTAACATGGAGAGCAAGTCTCTATTCGTGGCAACACGTGAGCACTTGCGGGTGTTGTACTACCTAAATCTGCGGCAATCTTCAATTCTTGCGGCAAATCCACTGTTTTATTTAATAAGGCTTGCAAATTTATTTCAGCACGAGTTTCTGTTATAGCAATGTGCTCCTCTGCAGGGTAACAGGCTTTTTTGGACTTTACTACACTAAAATATGACGGAAACACATTATGTCCTGCCATTATGGACCACTTCCTAGTTTGTTTGTCTAGAATGTGTTGTTGACTTAGAATGTATATAGTATGCTAAGGCTTCGTCACTACTTAATTGCCTAGGATTAACGGAACTGGATTTTTTTGACTTAATAATATTCTCTGGGCTCTCACTAATGTCTCTAATCACATTGGCAATTTTTCTTTGCCCAGCTGAACGCACAGCAATTTAGGCAGCAGTCACTAATTCACTGGCACTTCGAGATTCTACGAGATCCACGACTCGACGTTTCTTCATCTTAAACGACGATTCCTTGTAATCTTTGCAAGGTCTTCCTGCAGAAGTCACAGCCTCACTCGATGTCGAAGGTTGTGGCGCTAAAGAACTCGCAGTAAACTGTATGTCTCCTTCATTCAGCCAAGTCTTATTTTTAATTAAAAAACGCTCCTTCGATTTTCCTGAAGCCAACCATTTGGCACCGATCTTACTAGAAAAGTTGGATATCTTCAACTTTATTTCTTTTTGGCTGCTTTCAGTAATGTCACCAAAGTGAAATTTTGAAGAAAGATAGTCATGAATACGCGATTTATTTCATTCTTCGTGTATTTCAACCGCTCTTCGAAAAATGCTACCCTTGAAATAGAGTAAACGTGTTCTGAAAAAAAAAGAAAAAAATATGTTGTACTGAAGTGTGCTGAATAATATGTGTATTTTGACAAACTATAAAGTTATTCCTACGATATATCTAAAAACTAGCCCGGATAGAGGTGAATGTCTGTATATTGTGAACGTTCAAAGTATTCTTTATGAAAAAATTTACCCTAAAATTTATACATTATGTTAAAAAAATGCTAAAAATTAATTTTAATAGATTCTGATAAAAATAATATATTAAATAATAGTACTTACCCTCAGTATTAATATCCATCACAAAAACTTTCACAATATTACTACAAACCACTATGAGATGTGCACAAAACTGTCGCTAAATTACAACTGATTGACCGGAACGGTTGCATCAAACTTATTACCTGACTTCTGAACTCTATGACTCATCAGTTAAGAATTTGACAAACAACTTTTTCTCGGAATTTGGAGTTTAGGGGTGTTGTTTGTGTTTTGCAATTAAGATTTCCTGGAAATGATAACATGAATTTTGTCCACCTAGCATGTTCTAGACGAAATACCGTGCGCTGGTTTGAAATATTATACAACTTGTAACGTTAAATGCGCAAAACCTCAGACACCCCAACTGATTTTTAATTCAATTGACCTATTTCAGAGAGAAAATAAGTCATTAAAAAATTGTAAAGGTTTTATGTGCTGTTTTAGTTTTACTGGCCATTCTGATCGTTTCTTGCGTCTGGGACGACGCTTTACCGAGGGAGGAGTCGTCACCGGGCCGCTACGCCGCGCTGACCTTGGCTTGCTTGACCTATTAATAAATAGACACGGCAACGTTTTTAATGAAGATTTTTTGAAAAATGTGACCTATATAAAAAGTGGTTCAATTATTTCTGCTTGTTATTCTGATCTATTTTCAGGTTTTGCGCATTTAACGTTACACGTTGTATATGTACTGCACTGATGAAGATAATGTAGGGCCACTTATGTTTTAAACAAACTTAACACTTGTGCGAAGACTGCTCTGTAAAGTTTAACCACGTTATGTTACCTTATGGTCTGTCGACAGTTTAATCATTCCATTAGCGCCAATATTGACTCACGATCTCTTTACATCACCAGATATCTATGTGTCGAATTTACCCGGACATATATACAACTTGTAGGTTTTTTTGCAGTAAGATAGTTACCTTGACTTCTCGATCTTTTACATATATGTATTCTTTATATACTTACATCTCCAATAGAATGAAATCTCCCGATCACGTCTGTACCTACCTATCTTTTTCCGTTGAGACTTTGAAACAAATTGTAGCATATTGTTATGGGTTTCTTCCATCAATATTCATTATTCAGATAATTTTTCTAATGTTTAAAAGTCATCGTCACATTACATTGATGTACAATCGGCCGAAACTAGACTTTGTTTCGTCTTCAGTTTTAAACATAGTTTGATAAAAATATGAATAAGTTTTTCTATAATATTACATGGGACCCCCATGGGTTCCCCTATTAGGCAAACCTCTGAGTAACCCTTCGGGCATTAAAGGCTTGATGTTATGTTATGGTTTCTCTAGTATTGTAACTAAAACTTCGTCATGGACATTATGTAGTTTAAGCGCTTGCGATTTTTTATTAGCATGCGTTAGATGGTCTTTTCCAAATATTATGTCCCGATCAAATTGTATGTAGATATGTTTGCTTTGTACAATATTAAATATTAAATAATTATTAATATAAACAGAAGGAAATTGGGAACTTCCGAATATTTTCAATAACGTTACAAAATTATACAAACGATCCGATCAAATGCATAATTGCTACTCTATAGCGACCTCTAAAATCTACCTACTCGCAAAATATGTTCCGCAAACACCCATTTACCAACAGTGGACAGTTTGGTGATAAACAGAAGTAAAAGGTTGTGGGGTGGGCGTTGTATTACCTACTCGTTTAGTCTTAGTCATGCGGAAATCTGTATTAAATTATAAGAATAATAACGTTTTACACGCGTCGCAGTCGTCGTAGGCACCGCTACACGTCATGGAGCAAGGTGGTTTCATCATGCTCGTCATGCAGCGTCCGCACTGCTTCCGCGATCGTACGTTCACCTTTGTCTGTCAAATGTCGAAACCCTTTGTTTTCTCATGTGTCTTTTTAACCTTCCGTAGTATACGAAAAAAAAAAAACACGTAAAACACATTCGAGTTCTCATATATGCAAATGGTGTTAAATTTGATTTACAGTTATGCGCATGACCTTAGTAGACACAAGTCACAACCAACGTTTCGCATATTACCGGAAACGGACAGGCAGTAAATGTGTCTTGTCCTCAACGTGGTATTCTCAACACATGGCTTATTAACCTTTAATGTATATGCGAATGCAAAATTATAATTAGATTATAATTCTCGCAAGTGTTTATGGAGCATAAATGTCTCTCCGTCAAAATATTCTTGTTTTAATATTTCATGGAGATTTTATTAAAATCCGGTGTGACCTGATTCTGGTAGAACAATTTCCATGAAGTTCATAGAAATTGTCGCGCCTGTCCGTAGAAGCCATAAGAATAAAATTATGATACGAAAAACAACGACGATCAAACGGGATATTTTTTGTGTAGTAAGTATACAACAGCATAGTCCAAAATACTATACAAATGTAGGTGTGTTCTCTAGGTATTATACCTGTATTATTATACTTACGAATTCGACACTAACTACTTTTACAATACAAGGTTTTTCGAAGCGTAGGTACCTGGAGGGAAAGTACTCTAAATACTGAAGACAGCAAATTTTACTCAAAGGAAACATTCCTTTATTTTTAAAAAGAAACAAAACTGCATTTAAAGAATTTTTAAATACGCTTGCCACACCCGGGAATCGAACCGACTAAAATCCGAAAAAATAGCATCCTGTACTATTATGGCACCAATCGATAGGGTCAATCATAAGGATCAAATGTCCCTAGCAAACTTAGTACTTTACTGAGTATTTTTCCCTCCAGGTATGCTTCGAAAATTCCACCCTGCATAATAATAAACTTCTGAGCACTACAATATAAATTATTCGTGTGTCCGTATTATCTTGGTGCATATTGAGGAATTTTGGGAATATGCCAATTTGGTGCTCTGTAAACAAATGAACACGATGACGATGATGTACGCACTGAAAACAATACGAAATAATTACTGTTCAAAACTTAAATAAGAAATGATGCCAATAAGCAAATCAACTATTTTTGCTTTAGTTTTTTTTGTAAGACTCGGTGCCATAATTCAAATCCTAACTATATTATCAATGCGAAAGTAAGTTTGTTTGTTACCTTTTCACGCCTAAACCACTGAACCAATCATCCTGAAATTTTGCATATACGTTGTCGGGTGTACAGAAACGGACATAGGGTACCTTTCATCCCGAAAATAGAGCTGTTCTCGAGGAAAACAACAATAGCGTTATTGTGATAATAGATGGCGCCACGTGTCTTTTGAATCATGATTGAATTATATTGGAAACTAGAGTTCAGTTTTTTTTTTTTAATTCAAGCTTAATACGTTTTGTGAGTCTAGAGTATCGATAGACCGGTTTTTCATCCTCCTAACTATAATATTATAGACAAGGGCAAACATTGCAGATAGCAGGGGTGCATTTTGAAAAGCCATGTTTTTCCTATGGCCAGCTATATGTAGCTTGTTCGCGTGTCTCCAATGCACAGAATTTGTACGTATTAGCGCCAAATAGAAGGACATACAACGTTGTGTATAGGAGCGTCCTAGAATAATGTTCCGTTCTGAGCCCATGAGTGCAACGGTAAAACAACAAGCAGAGTACAACCCGAATTGATTGTCAAATTCTAAATTAACGCGAGCGAAGCTGCGGGCAAAAGCTAGTACTGAATAGTATTAATTTGGACGCACATCCAAAAATTTTAAGAAACAGTGTCTTAATAAGTTAATGTAATTTTATAGGTAGTTAGGTACAAGTTCAAGAAATAACGATTGCGACATTCGAACTGATTGTATAATGTATTAATAAAAAAAATATCTTTACCCACTAACCGGTCGACCACAGAATTGTTGGATTTTCCAAATCTCCTCTTCAACCATCAAAGTTCAAGGGTTTTCCCCAGATGACAGCCAACGTCTTCTTCCAGTGTCACCAGACAGTTGCTGAAGTATCCCCAAAATTGGAATTGGCGGAGACTAGGAGAAACCACATAATTAATAGGTATTAAATGTCTCTTATGGAGGAATGAGGTCCGTGTCGTGAGGAAAGTTTTGAGAATATATGATGCTACAAGAGAAAAAGCCAAAGTAACGATAGGACTGTTAAAAATGATGGCGTGACAGATGTTTGGAAGAATTAAGACATACTTACCTACTGCGCCGACCACGGACCAAGTAACTTGGGGTAAGGCCTGGAGGAAGTTGATGATTTAACTGATACATTTTCATTGGCCAGATCGGTTTAAATAACTAACAAAAGACTCCATGAAATTCGGAGTTGGTCGCCGTTTTCCAAGCAATCTCTCGTAATCGTAAACCTGAGGACGGTCACATCGTCGCCACGCATAGTTCTGTGCATCAACATTTTAATAATTGAATTAACAGGATAAAGCAACGTGTATTTCTATAACGACTATTCATAATCATAAACAATAGTTAGGTGGTTAATAATTTTCCTTAATTCTCAATAAGTATATTTACAAGTTAAATTCTATGACATGAAATAACAGTATTGATGTGCAGTTCCCTATTCATTTACAGTTTGTTTTAATTCTCATAACTTGTAATATCACGACTTTTAAAAACGCGTTTTCTTAAGGATGATAACTCGACTCGATTTGCGCAGTGCGGTGGACTAAGACTGCATATTATTTGTTAATATTTTTTCTGAATAGCAAAACCTTGAAAATCTTTTAATTTACATCTCAAGGCTGGCTAGCGGCCAGAAGTACACGCGGTCGCCTAGACTCCACCACATCGTGTTGTTATTAAAAACTATTCCGAGACAAAAACATGAGCGTCTGACAACTGTCTCGTCCCGCACATCGCACACCACGCGCCCCGCCGCCGATTGTTGCACAATCTTGTTGTCATATCACTGCACACGATTTTACTTATTTTAAAATAGATATGGGAATATTAGATTATTAATTTCAAAGGATGTTTATAAAATAACGACAGATTAAAACGTCAACCATCGTCTGAGCAAGACTTATTTGAATAGTCCAATTGATAGGCAATATGTAAGTATTCGATTCGTTTGTTCAATGTACTATTAGATTTATAAGCCACTTAACTAATTCTCTAAAGATAATGCTACAGCGTAAACTAGCACAGTGATCCATTATACAACGTGTAACGTTAAATGCGCTAAACCTCAGACACCCGATCTGATTTCTAATTCAATTGACCTATTTCAGAGAGAAAATAAATAATTTAAAAAATGTAAAGGTTTTATGTGCTGTTTTAGTTTTACTGGCCATTCTGATCGTTTCTTGCGTCTACGACGACACTCTATCGAGGGAGGAGGGACTTAGGTTATCTTTGAACAGTGATATAAATGTTTCCATCGCACTTTTCCAGGCTTTGGAAAAAACTTTCGCCAACATTCTCACCATTTCACAATATTGAATGTTTGTGTACAGACGCCAACACATCAAGCTACCCGAAACTGTCAGATTTTCCCAATCAACTTTGAACCTTATGCTTTAGCGATAAAGTTGAAAATCTATTAAAGAAATCTGACAGATTGTAGTTGCTTGATGTGCTGGCGTCTGTACAAAAACGTCATAGTCGCGAAATTCGCGCGGACGCGCCGCTCAGACTGAAGTAAACATGGCTACTGTCACGTATTTAGCACGCCCCGTCTTCATCCAAATCGTCGTTTCTCTTTCTAACCCTTAGGTTACGTTTAAGTTAAATCAAGATAGGTAGCATTATTGTTTACTTCAAATTGTCTTATTCATGGTACTGTATGGAAGATTCGTATTTGCATTGAAATAAAAGCTATTATTATCCCGCGTATGAGAAAATTTAAATTGGTCGACAAAAATTTGTATTTGTTTACCTATTTTGGGGGGTTTGCGCCTGTGATGGCTTGCTTGACCTATTAATAAATAGACGCGGCAACGTTTTTAATGTAGATATTTTGAAAAATGTCACCTATATTAAAAAGTGGTTCAATTGATTCTGCTCGTTATTCTGATCAAACTATTTTCAGGTTTTGCGCATTTAACGTTACACGTTGTACACTACACACAATAGATTAGGTACCTACACATTATCTTATTTGCTTACAAATAAATTGGTTCTCATGTGTTCTTCTTACTAGTTCATTTACACTTCGCTGGCAACCATTGTAAAAACTAATATCAACTTTTGTATCCTAAAAATTGTAATTGAAAAATATGACGCACTCTTAGCACATAGACATTATTATGCAAATGTTTGAATTATAGCCTGTGCAAATGGCACAGACGATAAAATAATAAAGAAAATTGTAATGAGTTTCGTTCAATTTTATGACCAGCCAGTAAACACGTAGACCGTTCTTGTTTTGAAAATTGACGAGAAGGAAAACCGATGATGACGGCACATGAGATACTCCTATGTTAAAGTCACGTAAAAATGTACTAGTCAACGCAAAGACTACTAAAATTGAAACTTTTAGTACACATTACATTGCTTATGGGAAATAAAAAGGCAACATACTAAATGGTAAAATATGTGATGTAACTGTGTTACCACTATTTCCAACATGAACATTGAACTATTTTTTATTTTTATCGCGCTTAATGATATTTTAATGGTTATGCACAGAAACAAATATTGGTTTTAAGGCGTATCAGAAACTATAATCTGCAGACTAGTTGACTGACGTAATGACCACGCCCACTGAGACTTTGGCAGCAGGCGTGGTCACACAAAAACATGTTTAGCTAATTCAAACCAGATTGATTTGCTATATCCATTGGCTTATGTTATATTAATAATGATATCCGATCCGGTAGATACGTATGTACCGAACTTTTTTTTTATTTTTTAGTAAGCCTAAGCTGTCCCACTTCTGAGCAAAGGCCTCCCCCAAATTCTTCTAGGCGTCCTAGTCTAGAACCACCGCTCCAATAGTCCTGAAAATTCTGACTGGATTTTATGAATCATATGTTCATTGCTATCGTTTTATCGGCTGTTGGGAAGGAGTTGTCCTCGAGGTGGTTTTGAAAATATGCGAGTGCGGCCCTCAGGATCAAAAGCTATTAAACAATATGGCAATATCCTTAGTTCTCAGCACATACCAAAATTGTCTCCGCCTTATTGGTTTCAGACATTTTTCGCTCCCTACCGTACACTACTTATTTCCACTCGTGTTCACGCCACTCTCATTTTATTCATGTCATATGAATTTTATATTTTCTATACGAGTCACCTATTGTACAGACGCCAGCACATCAAGCTACCCGAAACTGTCAGATTTTCCCAATCAACTTTGAACCTTATGCTTTAGCGATAAAGTTGAAAATCTATTAAAGAAATCTGACTGATTGTAGTAGCTTGATGTGCTGGGGTCTGTACAATACTGCCCATCTTACTTTATGAGACGCATGCCACTTGATAGTTGTAGCTACTTCTTTATAGGATAGGACTAGGTTTCCTGAATTTGCATCCCCAAATTTTGAATCGCTTTAGCTTCTACTTAAAAACAATATCAGGTTATCAAGAATCTCTCAAAATCTTTAACTATTGCATTGGGCCGCAACGATTGCATGGGGTCGGGTTGCCTCCTTCCCTCAAATATGGCGAGGGGGGTAATGGCTGATCTTTGCGTTATGCTCGTGAACGGGTGCTGCTTGTGGTGACTGGTCGTCTTGCTGACCATGGTTTTATTATTGTTAAAATTAGTAATAACTAGTTTATTTAGTTTCCTTCGATGGTCCTAGTTTATCATTTGTGACTTCAAGCGAAAGCTATGTAAACGGAACCCAGCATTGCATAAATATGTTAGCGGTCACGCCCTTTATACCTGGAGGCTTTTATTTAATTTTCATTTATTAATTTTTGCTTGAGTACGTATAGTTTTTTATTGTATTTCTTGGTATATTGGCGTTGCTAGCTGACATATGGCAAATAACTTAATTTAGTTTTCCGTGTCTTGTGATGTTAATTACTTTGCATACCTTGTATTGTATTCAGTCAAGTATTTTCTAACTGAACAGACAGCTGTGCTGCTGGGGAGTTTGTTGCGCCACTTCTTCTTCCCAGCGAAAGCACTAGGAAGTGGCGAAGGGCGGGCGTTTTGGGGGACTGTCTTTTGTAATTTTGACGTTCGAAAAGTGCTGATTCTCAGCCTAGTTTGAATAAATGACTATTGATTTTGATTTTGATTGCTATTGCAGCAATGCAATAATTAAAGATTTTATATAGTTATATATTTTATATAGTTAAACATTTAGCATTTAACTCCCTTTAATACTTTAAAAACATAATTAAATTAAACATAATACCATACAATTGTATCTACCCAATAATCCTAAAACCATCGAAGCAATGCTTCGTTTTAAGCAAATGTAAACTATCCAAAGTTGTACATAATGTAAGACGTAGTAAATCGCGTACCTCGGATAAATAAAGCACGCCATGTGTCAGCATTCAAATTATACGCGTCTATCTATATGACTATGCTGAAGAGCTTTTAGCGTCCACGTGCAATTCATCTTGGCATTGATTTACGCCACAAATGATGTATTCTGCGAAATTGTTTCAAAGAAACATCCTAACAATTTGCGTATCGTGAACCACATGTGTTAGCATCACGTAATACTTGGTCGATATCCCATTGTCGCCTGTCTTTGATGTCTCATGTCTAGTCCTACTAAAACTTACATTGCTTGCATATGCCGTTTAACTCCGAATTCAAAAACTTATTAGGTTTATAACATAAAACGCTTTAAGACTATCTATACAGATTACGAAATAAAGTCGTTTTTCATGTCCTTTGATCTCATCACACAGACAGGAATGTCTGTGTGATCGGCTTAGGTCTCACCGATGATGCGGTTTTCACCATCCTCTGGAGTATTTATATTATATAATTAATTCAAACTCAAACTCAAAGCATTTATTTCAATTAAACCATTTACAGGCACTTTTGAACTGTCAAGAAGTCGGGTCAGTCAGAAAATATGAAGCTAGTTGCCTATTCTAAAGCGAAGTAGGAATCTATGGAGAAGAACGGGCAAGAAACTCCATGGACACTGTTTTAAATCTTATTTTTACAAAAGTATTAGTTATTTCATTCATGTTGAACTTATAATTATATGTGAGAACGATTTTAAAAAAAAGACGTATGCGTTAAAAGCGTCCAGAGTACAGCAAATCGTAACAAAAAAACAATCCAAAAATAAAATAATTAAAAATAAGCCGAGGCAGCTAAGCGATGGCCAGCCCCAACTGACGGCGCCCCTTCGCGTGATGACATGATGCATGGATCAGCACCATTCAGCTCAACCATTATGAAGGGAGCTAAATGATCCAACACGCACGCCACCTTCAGCGAGACATTTGAGTGAGCATGGCATACTATCAGCCACCAGGGTACATTCAAGTCAATGAAAGGCATATTAACCGGTAAATGGTAGCTCTATAGTACATAGAACTCACATCTGTGCTATGCAATTATACAATACAAAGGAAATTGAGTTTATACAATAAAAAGATAGTCTTACAATCTTCAGCAGCTCCAACAGTATTTTCAAGTGTTAATCAATTAGTCGTGGTTGAGGAGCAGGACCAGCATTGAGCCAGGCATTTTTATCAGCGATTTAATTCCCTAACTTATAATATGCCTGCCTGCATAGTGTGCGTTTTATACAAGACTTGAGTTTTGTCTAATTCCGTTGAAGAATGTGGGGAGGTATTTTATTATAACATTTTAACACTCTCAGCGACATGTGGTCCGCCGCCCACATAGCCCGTTTCTCTAGAAAATCATGGCGCTGAGAGTGTTAAACAATACTCCATAAAAGATGAGTCTACTTTAGCCAGTCTGAAACCTGGTTGAACTAATAGGTCCTACTCACTTTTACTAAAAAGTTGTAATTTTTTCCTTACATGCATGATGTTTTCGTAGATACATTGACTGGGCACCGTCATGATGTTAATATGCTTAAACAGTTCGCTTAGAGAATCGCGCCTACGAAGATTATATATGGCTCTGATGGCTCTTTTCTGCAGAATAAAATAGATTCGATGTCTGCAGCCCGTACCCAAAGTAAAATAGCGTAAGACATGATACTATGAAAGTAACTAAAATAGACTAGTCTCGCAGTGTCGACATCAGTAAATTGACGGATTTTTCTGACAGCATCAGCTGCTGAACTTAGCCGTCCTGCAAGAGTTGTTAAATGAAGACCCCATTGTAGCTTTGAGTCGAGCGTGATCCCTAGGAAAACAGTTATATCGACGTATTCTAGTTTCTCTTGGTTCAATATTATCTCACAATCACTCACCCTTGACATTTGGTAAAGAAAATCTTATGCAGTTATTTTTTTTCCATTGAATACTATAATAAATTATTAGGTCATCCCACTTCCAGTGTCATATTTTTTTATTATTATTATTTTACAAAAACTGACTACTATACTATACAACATGTAACGTTAAATGCGCAAAACCTCAGACACCCCAACTGATTTTTAATTCAATTGACCGATATCAGAGAGAAAATAATTCATTAAAAAAAATGTAAAGTTTTTATGTGCTGTTTTACTTTTACTGGCCATTCTGATCGTTTCTTGCGTCTGCGACGACGCTTTATCGAGGGAGGAGTCGTCACCGGGCCGCTGCGCCACGCTGACATTGGCTTGCTTGACCTATTAATAAATAGACACGGCAACGTTTTTAATGAAGATTTTATGAAAAATGTGACCTATATTAAAAAGTGGTTCAATTAATTCTGCTCGTTATTCTGATCAAACTATTTTCAGATTTTGCGCATTTAACGTTACACGTTGTATAACCTTGTGACACTAATCAATAATCTCCACCACTATTAATCACTCGCTCCCAGACTGCTGGCAAATCTTGAACACCATTTAAAGTACCACTTTCATTTAATTCATCAATAATGCTCTTTAGTTTAATATCTAACTCCTATGTGCTATTGTATCAAGTACCCGACAATTTCCTCTTCACATGGCCAAAACAATTGAAATCACAAGGATTCATAACCGGGGAATATGGCGGCTGAATAATTTCAATCCATCCTTTATCTTCATTTAAATTCTGAACTATTTTTGATTTGTGCGGTCTGGCGTTATCATGTAAAATTATAGGACTCGTTATATGATGTTCGTCTGCACAAATAGGAATATTTTCTTCTAAAAATGACTTATATCGCTCTCCAGTCATAGTTGTATTTTCATCATAAGTTCTCCAAAAAGCAATGCCTCTGACATCCATAGCTACTATTAGTAGTATTTTTCGTTCATGTAGCTCTGCACGTGGTAAATGTTCAGCTGAAGTGCCCAGTTCCACCCAACATCGTGACTGATGTCTTTGACGAGGAGTATAAAATTCGACCCAAGTTTCATCAAGGCATATGAATCTATTAAGTATATTTTTCTTACGGCGATACCACGATAAATGGCTACGCGCAGTTTCATAACGAAACTCCTTCTGATCCGTGTTCAGAGTGTGGGGCACCCACACTGCACTTTTATTGACCAGACATAAATCCTCCGTGAGTACTCTATGTATAGTGGAATGAGGAATGTTAAGTTGAGTGGAGAGATCACTGACACTGACCCTACGTGACTGATGAAGTGCTTCCTTGATTTTGTCCCTTGCTTCTAATCTAGTCGATGATAATGATCGAGGTGCTCGTGGCTCATCTTCAGCTGTGGTTCTTCCTTGTTTGTACATTTCAAGCCATCGCTGTACGGTTCTTTTATTTAAGGCGTTACGACCAACACACTTTACCAGTAAGTCGTGCGCAACTCCTCCAGAGTAGTTGAGTAAAGCACAAAACTTTAGAAATATACGTTGCTCCACTACATTAATAGATTTTTTTTAAATTTCCATTTTAAACCAATGCACGTCTTGACAATACAACACACCAAATTAAACTAACATGATTGTACAAGACAACACATGTATTAACTATTGCATACCATTGCGCAATACATAAATATTGGAAATAAAAAATACGACACTGGAAGTGGGATGACCTAATATTAGACGTGAACGAATTTTGGACCTGCAGTAGGGCGTTATTTACGTCGTCAAAATTTGTATCAGCAAGTAACACCATTTGTGGTTGATTTTTTAATAAATGGAGTAGATAATTAATATACCCTAAAAAGAGGAAAGGACCCAATATCGAGCCTTGTGGCACACCCATTTTTACTGTTAAACCAAGTGAATTGACACCATTTGTTTGAATTTGCTGTTGTCTATCATTTAAGTAAGAACCAATTAAACTGAGTGCAAGTTTTCCAAGTCCTTAATGCTCAAGTTTCAAAAGCAAGGTTTCGCGATAGACGCAATCAAATGCCTGGGAGAGGTTACAAAAAAAATTAGAAAATTAATATGGAACTAAGATAGGACAGAAATGATAGAATAGAATAGAATATAATACTCTTTATTATGTACTCCATTGCACCCGTGCGGAACAGGTGCGGGTTGCCAGTTATCAATAAAATAGCATCAGGAACATTAAAAGCGTAAAATAAAAATCATATCACAATAAATCTGGTGTAAGTGCCATTCACATCAATCCCTCCATTGTATCAGCTGATGCAATGTGAGCCCGCTCCCTGTATTCACTGTGTAACAGGGTCATCAGACAAAGTTGTTTATATATGAACACAAATAGCGGTAGGATTAGCTCGCCCACATAAAGCTTAATGTAACGTTTTGTGGCTACAACATAATGAAAACCGCTGAAAAATCATCTAGTCAATTGTTCGTGACTACCGGCGGTGTCTAGCTGTTGAGAAATAGGTACCTAATACACAAAACAATATGTGTGTAAGGAGAATAATTTAGTCTTAATCTGTTAGCAATTTAGCATTTAGTTAATTTATTTACCAAGTCATAGTAAACCGTCAGAGCACACACAGTTGTTCATTCCGGCTGCACGTTTACCTCGTTTTCTACACACCTGACCGTAGATACTATTAGATGAGTGTCAATTTCAATGTTTCTAGTTATCTATAAATGCTCACTTCCGAATGAGGTGCGGAAAGAGGCTTGACCCAGATGTATGCGCAGTGCGGTGGCCGGTCGGTGCCATGACAATGTCGTCTTGTGCAAGGACGGCCACATTCATGTACTGCTTGCCGAGATGTGTGGCGCCCGTGTTTATATTATTGCACATTAACACTTGTTCATGGCTCCACTGACGAACTCGTTGCGATTCATTTACTCTTGTGTTACCGAATATTGGCTTCCTTTCTTTACACTTTCACTTGCACCACTTGTTAGTGCTTCGTCTTTACGCTCCTAGAATACGAATTTGCTTAGCTCGAACGAATAAATAACTATAGTTTTTTTTTGATCTGAGACTTATACCAGCCGTGCGATTCTGTAACCATCTCACCGTGAAAGCTTGGGTGAAGTGAGCGTGGAGTGAGCTGTCATTCTCTAGGGATTAACACTATTAAGTGCTCACTTCACTTATGATTTCACGGTGAGATTTTTACAGAATCGACCGGCTGTACACAGAAACATTTACTTAACTATTTAATATCAGTGCGCAGATGAATTCTCAACGATCCCAGTGGCCTGTGGCCATCATCGTCGTCGGTCACGTTTTCATTATATCTCCGACCGTTTAGCGCACGGACTACAACATACCATTTTTAGACTGGCTCAGGCGACAAGTGATGGCATTAATTTTAATGAGTCATGCACGACTGATCGTTTTATTTCAATCCACACATGATAGCTTATCTGTTAATCGATATTTTATACGAGCTTTCTGCAGCGTTGAAACTGTGAAATCACTATGAAACCTATGAATACATCCTAAATTCACTATTGTACTTGATAAATTTCTCAAGGAATGGCTACATAATATCGTATGCGAATTGGTTTGGGTTAGTGCTGATTCCCCCCGTTCTTGTTGCCCCCAGAAAGTTTTAGTAAAATTATCGTTTAATTACGTTCTCGATTCCCCGCGAAATTTAAAAATTAAATACAGTGAAGCGACAAAGTGCAACCACCCTAAATATTTTTTTTTAGGAACCAATTATGATGAATAAATGAATGATTCCGGCAAGAAATCAGCTCAATGATAACTAAGTATGCACGCCAAAATATAATTTAGCTATTTTTACTCAAAATTGTTGATTTTTTATATTGATTGATTAAATATAATGATGAAATATACTTAATTGTTATACCGCACTAAGCGATGGGATCGAATGCAATCGCATCAAATGAATATATCGAAAATAATCATTTAATATAATAGGTAAATCAGTATGGAAAAACCTTGCATCCACTCTAATATCAATAAAATATATAAATTATTTGCCAGGATACGGATTACGACCCTAAACAAGATGTTAATGTTCGATTTTCAAACTTACGTAAAATGTTATGCATAAAAACGTTATGTTTTAAAAATGTAGTAAAACGGCAAACCAGTGCATACTTTATTTTTACGCTCTTTTCCGCTATAAAACCTGCAAAATTGAAATGAAATAAAACAAAGAGGCTAATTTATATTGTTTTGTATTTAATAATAATAAACATAGGCATAGAAACCGCATTTATTAATCGACGGCAAAAAATCGATACTACGTGTAAATTATCGAAATGACGTTGCTTTAATCACTAGTTCCATCTGTCAAAAAACGGTTAACCTAGTGGACAGAGTGTAACACGTTGGTTTTGAGTTAGACCTTATGAAATATGTAATTATTTATGTATTTATTTAAATAGATATATTTGAATAAACGGTAACATCAAAATGGTTTGCATCAAGACGTTGCTAACATGATATGCACGATTGTGATTTCCTGTGGCAACACGATTGATCTCAACAGAGCGACGGGCGACGGCGACTGATTTGTGAAACAAAAATATGCTTGTACCTAGTTCCCGCAACGTGCGACAGAAGATAACTTCTTCCACGAACTAAGAACGTCGTAAGTGTCATGTCTTCGTAATAAAACCACAAATAAAATGAATTAAAAATAATTGTTGCACAATTTTTGTCGCCTCGTCTTAATACATTAATGATCAAAGGAGACGGGGATTTCTGGGCCTGATTGTAATAAGTTGAGGTATGGCTTAAAAAAAGGTTATATTTTTCTATTTCAAAATGTGAAAAATCAACTCAATTTACAATCTGGAAATTGAGAAATCCAATAATTAAGTTAGGGTTACAAAGAAATAATTGGAATATCGATTCAATTATAATCGATTAACGTTACAGAGTTCATACTGTTTACGAAAATGCTTTCACCAGATAATTAATTCAATTAAAATAATTAAATCTGTAAGAATTCAAGTATTAAGAGTTTAAACTAATTAAATATCTACATAATTAAGATAAATCAGTTCACGTTTACTGATCGATTATTGTATTTTTAACCTGTGCTAACTCTGACTTGACATGCATGACATGACATCGACACTCGTTCGTATCGTCTAGTGCGTGTGCGTTTTGAGTGTGTTTCCTATTATTTTCTATGTCTATGGTTTCCTCCCATACGTACTTTTATTGATATTTTCTTCGACCCCTGCTTTCCTACGGACTTCTGATCTTCCTTCTTGTACGACCCTTGCCTTGCTACCATACCGGACACGGAGAACCCCGCTTAAACGTATTTTGGATTCTACGAACGACCTACCGATTGGATATTGATTGACATCATGGATCGTTGTGTAAATTGTGGCCCCTCCTTCGGCAGTCGGGTAAAAAATGTCAATCCCACTTCAAAAATCGGCTGTTAAGTACAGATTGTTACGTAACCTCACTTTTCCTAAATCTCTTTTATCTCGGCTCTCAGATTGCCAAAATCTGCAAAATTTTCAGTGATTGCTAGTTAATATAGTAGCTATCAATTGACACCAATTTCATCTTTTTACATCCAGGCCCAAAATTGTATGCAAGCGTATCCGTCTCCTTTTTATTCTTGAATATATTAAGTACAAATATGAAAGACGTGAAAATTGGAGATAACTTCATGATGTTTTCTTTATCGAGAAAATTGTAATATTTTGTGTTTCTGTTGCACAATCAATGTGGAAATATGATGTAGTTACTCATATTATTTTTATTTTATACCTAAGTCTTATCAATTTCATGAAAAGTCAAATTGAAGTTAGGCTATTTGGTAACTTCCCGCTCTTAATAAAGGAGTACGTACTCAAAACTGTAGTTGTTTGTGCTGCTGCCACTTCATATGAGTGTTTATGTGCTTTAATATAGGTGTTCGAGGATGGATGTCCATTTCCTCCCCATTGCGCCAATTGCGCTCGTTTGCGGATAGCACTCAACTAATTGTAAGCTCCGCAATTAGCGAACGAGTCTGATGGGCAACTGCGCACCTCACGACGCGAACGTACCTACATCGCATTTTATGAACATTAAATTCATGCGAAAACTGGACCTGTGTCATACAATTGTTACCTTGGTCAAGCCAAGAAACGATTGGCAAACAAAAGAGCATTCATGAATGAACATAACTAATACTTCAACTGAAAGTAGAAAACATTTCATTTGTAAAGTTAATTTAGTATTTTGCACGTCTTAGCAGTAGACAAAACACGACTAATGATCCCTGGCATAAACACAATGAAAATAAACACGACCTTTAGAGCCTGGGAGTTGACATGTCCACTGTGATGGATTCCATCTGCCCAGGTGGGCCGCCTCATCCTTTGATGACGGTCTGACGTTTTCTCGACCAAACAAATGCTTGCTGATGAAACTGATGTCGTTATTAATAGAACGCATTTCTACAGTACTAACAAGTTCACATAAATACCACGACATGAATCATTTGAAGTCTTAAATGACAATTCCGGCTTTTACTTATAGTGGGCAAGGCCCATTAGCGTCTTATTCACTTAGCCTGAATAGCGTTTAAAATTCATTACACATAGTAATTATTCATTGTTTTGAAATCTCATGTTATCTGATGAAGTCATCCCGCTGATTTCTAAGAGCGACATTTACGAATAGCAAGCATAATTAATTAGCAACGGATTGTTAAAATGTATTCATGATCATCTTTACTGTAATTCATTTCAGTTTGTAATGAGAAGAGAGAAGGATATTAATTTAAATCGTGTATTGAATGCATTGTCTACTAGACTGCTACCTAATATGATATGACAATATTAAATGTAGTGCTCGCTCATGAGTAGCGCGATCTTTCAATAAGGTGTTGTTGCGTTTCTCGTACGTATATTATGTGTAGCGTCCATAGTAGCGTCAGAAGGCCATTGTAGTCATTAAGGTCAACTAGCATCTAACTTTTAACACAGACCGCCAACGATATAGCGTTACATTCTACGTGGGAAACTAAACGTACGATACGTCAAACGTGCCTCATTACAGAAAAATTAAAACTTTTTTACAAAAATAAATACCTGATTCGATATAGGTGTGCCTTTAATATTTCGAGAGATCCCTCAATTTCCCCAGGATCCCATCATTTAATCCTGACTCGAAGACAATGGGATCACCTGGTACCCTTTCAAACAAAAAACAGAATTTTCCAAATCGGTCTTCGAGTAATCGGGGGACGAACTGAGAACCTCCTCCTTTTTTGAAGTCGGGTAAAAACTTTACTGAAGCTTCAAAATTTTGAGGCTTCCACGAATTTCTGGCTTCCAAGAAATGAAATTAATTTATTTTGATCGGATGTCTATCTATCTATGTTTATGTTTCCAATAATTAACGCTATTAAATTGACACTTGATTGGCACTTTGAGTGAAATTGAGTTTGAGTTTATAATTTCCCCTATTTGAATATTAAATACGAACGGACATGTTTTTAGTGGTTCTGTCTTTATTCTGTCCTTTTATGTGACAGGAAATGTACAAAAAAACAGTGCATATTTTTGACACCAAAGCTGGTCGACCCTAGCTCAAATTGAGCAGTGCACAGCTGTACGACACGATATTTTCTGTAAAAATCTCACCGTGAAAACTTTGGTGAAGTAAGCCTGAAGTGAGCTGTCAATAGTGTCGATCTCTAGCATCAAGTATAATGACAGCTCACTTCACTTAAGTTTTCACGGTCATCTTTGTATTTATAGAATGGAACCGTTGTACTTGTTGCCAAAGTAACCTTAAACCTGATTCATTATTTCGTCTTACAATACCTAGATGTGTGTATTATAATCGCTTCATGTTGTTTCATAATGAATGTAATTTAATATTGCGAATCTGCAACACAAACACATTTTAAGTGTTTTATAATTGTGTAGGTATAATTCGTCATACTCTGTTGGCTAAACATACTCCACTTGGTACGCGATGCTTGCTTCGGTGATTTTAGAACAAATTGTGCCATACACGTTTAGATTATTCAAGATAACTATCTAAGGATCTATCGGGAGGCTCACTGTGTCAGGTAATAAACATCTTCACTTATCAAATTATCAAGAAATCACCTGGAGATGGCACAACATGACACGGGTTTGATACATATCATAGAAAATCTTTTTTTTTTGACATAGATTAAAGTTTAAAAAACTTTATTATTTTAGAAGCATTGCATTTAATAAAAAAACTACTAATCCAGATTACTAAGCAAATTATTATGTGACATCACTGTTAATATTATATTGCAATAATTTATGTAAATAGCAAACTAAATGCACGTGTAAACCTAACGAAAGAGGTTTTTTTTATTACGAGATTAAAAAAGTTGTATTGAGAGTATTGTAAGGTACCATACACGTGCAGTAGTATCATATCACGGTCGCGCTTGTGCAACTCATGCGTTCGCCACACCCACTGCTGACGTAGTACCTACAAGAAGGTATCGCTGTCGCCGCCCTGTCTCAAACCACATCGATCTGTGTGCAGGTAGGGTTTACCGATGTGCGAATACAATGTAATTGAAGAGATTGTAGTTCAAGCTGTATGCGCCTCCGCAAAAGATCTCGAAAAAGCTCCCATATGTTGGAAACTTTACGGGTTTATCTTCTAAATTTCCACGCCACTGAAATCCAGCACCTGGGAATTCAGAATTAAAATCGTTTCGCAATATATCACTGCACTTTATTTCATACAGTAAGATAAACAATCAATAAATCTGCAAAATTAAGCTATTAACGTTGAACCGAGCACTTAACGTGTTTATACAACAACAATAATAAATCCGTAACTTTAAATTCTCATGCCGATAAACCTTTCACTGAAGAATGACTCACTTTAACTGTTAAACACTTCAACTGGATGACTGTACTGACTAATTCGAAATCTCGCTTGTATTTCCGACTCTGATAAGGCGGTATAGGTATAGTTGCAATTGTCATATATTTCGATCTGGGTTGTAATAAGTGATATGCGTTCGTTGACTGGTACTTGGTACGTCCTTCTGCGCGCGTATACTCGCTCACATTTCAAAACCACAGCAACAGTACAATGACCTCGCCACGGAATAGGTTAGTAGATTACTCCTACTTCCTCACTGGTCGCTAGTCAACTTTTATGACAATAGATAATAGCAATTATGGATTTAATGGTTCGACAGTCTTAACTGCGTCTTTAGGAAAAGTCGTTGACGCATAAAGGAAAAGTTGGATTACAGTGACGTACTACGAGTATTTGAACGTGTAATCCAACCCGTAGCCACCGGAAAATGTCATTATAGATTTGTAAGCGTGACTTTAAGCTATAAAAACTGAAGTCATTGTTTTTTTTTTTGCATTTATTTACTGAACACAAAGGCGAAGACTGAAATAGAATCTTACATTTTTCTGACTGAGATGTTGAGCAGCGGTGACGGCTTTTTCTAATGCGTATTAGAAACTGGTTGTTCTTGCATATTAATTTCATTTTGGTCTAATAGATAATGTATATAATTCGCTACTTGTTATTAAAAATGCAAATTCGAAGGCAATAAGATTACATAGGTACTTTTATGTTTTATTTAGTTCGTGCATTGTAATTGTGCGGCTATTTGTAACAGAATTATTTCCGGCCCAAGTTTCGTTCCGCTTTGGCTTTAATTATAATCAAAGTATGTATTTACATGCACAGTACTAGTATTACTCAGAGTAATGCAATAGGAAGAACAAGATAAGTTCAAGGAATTCTCGGAGGTAACTTGGAAAACGTTTCTTTTTTAAATTACTTTTCACTGCAAAACCAGAAAGTATTGTTCCGTTTTCGGAAAAGCCAGTATATGAAATATTGGTTTTCCTTGCTTACGTTGAACGTAATTAGTCGTAAAAATAATTATTATTTCATACGCATTTCATGACCTTGTCCAGCTGAAATCTATCTGGAAGCTATTTACGACGTTGGCATCACATGTCAGGATAACTCTCTTGGAAAAATAACGTTTCGATCAAATCTCTGGGCGAATTGGGCAATGATGTCATCGACATAGACGAGGTGTTATTGTTCAATCATCCGTTAAAAGCGTTAATTCTCTTTTGACAGCCCTGAGATGAGTGGGCGGTATATTCTTAGGCGGGGATGAAACAAATTCATAAATATAATATTTAAGTATCGAAAATATTCTGGGGCATCGATATAAAATTAAAACGTGACCTAGTTAAGGTTTAAAATAATGGTATATGAAAATATTTAGAGTTAAACTGGCGGACCAACCCTAAGAAACTTTCCTTCTGCGTCATCTACCTCTTCTTACCATAAACTTCGCATTTATGTCTTAGCTTATAAGTACGGAAAAGCCATAATCGTTAAATAGAGAAAAATATTCTCACTTTGCATCATAAACAACAAGGATTTCTGTAATATAATCAACACACATCGAAGGCTTCTACATAAAAGGTTGTCACAGTATCCGATGATGTAGATCTTGTTACAGACACTGCTAACTACCTAGTGCCTTGTGAGCATGATACTGTTGAATAGCGTCGTTTGCGACGAAAACATACTTCGGCGCACTATTTACAAGTATTACGTTATATTTTTGACAAACATTTGGCTCAGACACTCATGTAAATTAAGATTTGTGAAGCTTTCACACTATCGCTTTGGTTAAAACCAAAATAATAAATCAATTTTAACGTAATAGAGCGGATTAAATTCGTAGGTAGGTACCTAATTATCATGTCGCGAACGGGGTCGCCCGAGATTGATTGCAGGCGTATCATTAATTAATGATCCCTCGTTTTAGAAAAGAATTTAATAAATTGAGTAATGGTACGTTGGTGTGTCAAGAACATAATTTATGGAAATAGTGCTGCGAAAAATCTGACAGGCAGACACGGATGTTGGTAAATATGCGAGTGACTTGGCGCCCACCCAGTGTCAAGGGCGGCGCTCACTCCCCCGCATTCGTTTCGCTGTCACGACCCGAGAAACAACCAATGTAAGAAGAACCACTACATTGTTCGATACCCGCAAACACGAGCACGGAAAAACGAAACGTAAGAGCTCGTCCACAAGCGGCCGTAGTATAGTACCAGTGAACCTCCCCGGCAAACTCCCGGGCGGGGCCGCGGGGCCGTACTCTGTTTTGCATTGCGTTTATATAAGCTTAAACTTAGACGTCTTCTTTAAATTAACACTATTTATTTAAGTAATTAGCTCCTAGCAGCGGATTACTGTGATCCTAGTAATTAAGAGACATGTTGTAATTCGATTCTCATTATGCTTTCCCAGGCTTGTGAATGCTTTTTGATTACTAAATTTGTTATTTGAACCAAACATGATAAATATGGTTTTCGAAAAGAGGGATTAATTACCTATAATACCCCACATGGCAAAATATTATTTATTTATTTAATACTTCAAACATATAAATGTACAGAGGCGGACTTAATGCCATAGGCATTTTCTATCAGTAAACCTTTGGGTGATGCAGAGACAAACAGACAAATATTACATTATAGCAAACCGGTGAACCGAAAACTTAAGCTAATACTAAAGCGAAAATGCCTAACAATTATTTCATATTTACTCTTATTCTGTCTAGTGCAAGAAAATACGGGAACTATTGTTCCTGAACAACTCAAGACCATAACATAGATTTATTTTTGAGTAAATTCTGTCCCAAGGTTTGAAATATCCTACAATAAAAGTGTACTTACAGTCGTTCGAATTTGTTGGCTAATAAATATTTACGATCACGTAACTATCACATTTATCGGTACCCATAATCGATGGGTATCGATCCTATTAACCGTGACGTTAATTTGAATGGCGCGGCCTACGCTAACCCTATTCCTGCCACTGAGGACTTCAATTATTGATTTATCAAAGCCTTTGACAGTAATTAAGTGGGAACAAATTAAATTTCGCAAAGTGCTATAGCATTCAAGTATAGAACCACAATATTTTATATAATCTCAGTAACTTCTGTATCTAATTTTTATATGAAAGGTACCTAATAAATTGTTGGTACTACATGAAATATTAAGATTGATTTCGTCGCGGGAGTCATTGCGAGGATGTATGTTCAATATCGGCAGCGCAGAGAGATGTTGTCACCCGACGATATATCTTCAGAGTTATGAGGTCAAGTGATTTCCAGTCGCAATTAAAGTACCAATTATTAAAAAAAAAAAAACTGTTCGCACAAATATTTGTAATGTCAGTGTCACATACATTATTCACTACGTGTCATTATTTATACATTGCATGATTCGCAAACGACCCATCGCATGGATCGATGTGGCATTTTTATGGTTTACTTTTTATTTGCTGGTGTATAAAATTTTTACGTAAATATTTTTGTTTGCCAACCGCACTGTTAATTTTATGTAAGTTTCCACTATGATGTACGTTTATTATTAGAATGATAAAATTTATATCGTACCTACTAGTTTTTGAAGATTTTCTCTTGATAAATCGGAGTGGAAACTTATTAATTTGATAAAATGTCCAGGCAGTCCTAATAATTCATATCATAAGTAGTCAACAACCACTTGTTTTGATTTTCAAAGAAACATAGCTTAGAGTAGTCTGGATGGTTTTGATGTTGCATGCGTATGCCTGTGTCTAGCGTGGTCTCTGTTGCATGCAGGTCTAGGCGAGCATCGCAGCAGCTGTCCAGGAGCGCAGAGAGCATCGATCAATCTTTCAAGAGGTATTCACATTTTGCACATTACATTATATCACACCTAATCTATTGGTAAACCCATAAAATAAATCACGACTGAAAGTGCTGCTTAGTTACAGTCTTATCGCTTACATCTCAAACGATAAGTACCAATAATTCGATTAAAGCAGACATGACAACAATGTTATCTTATGGACTTACCGACAGATTTGGCACTTAGTTATCCTTTAAGCAGTAATTAAATGCATCATTAACGTGCTCGTGTTTTTTACACACCTAGTACTTTATTGTTATTTTGTGTTTTGCTTAAATTGTACACCTACTGGTAATAAGCACATATTTACATCAGGTTGTAAATATCATTCTAATCAGAGAGGTTTAATTATTTAAAATGGCACTGCAAATAAACAGCAGGAGGTACAATAAATACTTCACTAATGGTCTACGTCAGTATATGATGATAACTTTTGTTACTAAGAACTATTTTGGGTTATCTTAATATCTGTTTATCATCTCCTGTCTCCACAAAATATTTCGCCAGTGAACCGTTCGATTCGGCATATAAACATTGGCATAATTATGAAATCCCATCGATATTCATTGGAGCAGCACAACAAACACTATCTCGCTATGATTCATGACTCATACCATACGGTGAATTAATAGCAAGTGATCGGCCTTCAAAGGAGACACGAGATTGACCTTAAGTAATGTTATTCAAATAATTAATGCAGAAATGCGAGCTGGCATAAGCCAGTGCCAAAGAAATTCATATAGTCTTGACCACCTCAGGCTATGAAAGATAATGGCACTTCCTATCATACTTGTGACATTATGTTTCGTCAAGGCATGCTCAAGTTGTGTTCAAGTAAAGTGGAGAAAAGGAAACTTCTAAATGTTGTATTTATGATATCGCGACCCTTGGTGAAATTTCTACATTTATATTACCTAATTTTTATGGTATTCATAATAAAGAGTATCCTATCTATCTTCTAGATTACGACACTGTATTCTCTTTTAAGCCACGGATACACTAGGGGACAAATGGAGCAACATGTTGCGGAACATGGCGCTCGGCAACTACGTGAATGTATCGAGAGAATGTCGCGCCGTGCGCTCGCTCTCGGAGCGGGAGCAAGAAACATGTCCCGCGTCACGTAAAATGTTGTGGGTCATGTTGCGGGACACTATGCAACGTTGCAGCGTCACGTATATTTTGTGTTGCGCGTCATGTTGCGGGACAAAATGTTCCCTAGTGTATTCGGGGCTTTACGATGACTTATTCAAGGAGTTTTCTAGTTAATATTCAACGTTTCCGCCAAGTTTAATCTATTTACATAGTAAACACCTGAGTACATAACTACTTGTGTCGCATTATTTCTGCATATATGGGCGCCTTTGGCCTACCTACCCCTCACCGGCATCGTATTTAGGTGAGTTGTTGAGGCCTCGGCTCATTCTATTTGTATCAGTCTTACGACAGTTATTTGGGACGACAGCTTTTGGGAGTGTGGACAATTATACGTACGTTGACCCATGTGCTTACGCACTCTGCGCATGCTTCGATGATAAACAGAATGCTTGGGAAGAACTAGCATACTTTTAAAATACCCAATGACTGTATAAGACTAAACGATCAGTCTTGTAAATTCATGAAAATCAGCTTTATTTTCAGGCAAGCTGAAACTATGAAAAGTACGCACTGAAACCAAGGATTCTTTACTAATACATATTTCTTATGTTACAGGTCGAAAAGTCGTTCGGTTGACCATGGGTTCTCGCCGCCCTTCGACTTGGAAGCACTGCGCTCGAAGGTCGAAGGCAGATTTGACGCTGTACACAGAGGTAAACAAAACTTTAATCTGTATTATCTGGAGCAACTCAGAAATAGCTTGAATGTCCTTCTGTGCCGAAATAAATTGTGACTGATTCGAACATGCGCATTCCGGAAATGTTATTAATGCACTGTCATACGATTAATATAATTAATGTACTGAATAATCAATATGCATTTACTTATTGCTGTTTAACTCAGAATTAAGAACATGCAATGCCAACTAATCAAACATATTTCTGACTGAAATGCAAATAAAGTGAAATATAATTAAATACATTCTTGTTGTAAACGTTACAATAATTGTTACAAATAACATGATTTCCTTTTCTGATAACGATGGCACCACAAAAACTAGAATTCTAGTAATTGCTTGTAGAAACTCTCATATAATTAGATAGTTTACCTCATTATCTGTTAATTAAATAATTGTTTTCAATTCAACTGCACATATTCCCACGAGTTGTACCTAACAACAAATAGAGAATAACATTAAAGCTATGTCCATTTGTACGGCGGCACGGAGCGGTTTTAATGCCCAACCCCTACATAAACCAACATTAAATTGTCGTGTTGTGATGAAATTAAAACCATGCTAAAAGTTAAAACCCTTTCATTAACACACATTATAAACTGGTGATTATGTTTAGTGGCGAGTGACGGGCCCAAGAGCAAACGCACTTAGGAAATGTTGTCGTCATCATCATCAATTATGTAAATAGCGTTGTGGAACTGTTTCAAAGAACACGTTTGAAAAGTAGCTGATAAACTATTAAACTCTACGCTCATGCAATAAATGATTTCAATACTTGCCAGCTTTATCTCAATGCATTGAAAGACTATATATTTTATTAATAAACTAGCTGTGAATACCCGCTTCGCTGGGTCATTTTTAATTGTATGGTTATTTGTTAATGTTCATAATCTATCACTACTTGCTTCATAATCTTTTCATATACAACGTGTAACGTTAAATGCGCAAAACCTGAAAATAGTTTGAGAATAACGAGCAGAATTAATTGAACCACTTTTTAATATAGGTCACATTTTTCAAAAAATCTTCATTAAAAACGTTGCCGTGTCTATTTATTAATAGGTCAAGCAAGCTAATGTCATCGCGGCGGCGCAGCGGTCCGGTGACGACTCCTCCCTCGGTAAAGCGTCGTCGCAGACGCAAGAAACGATCAGAATGTCCAGTAAAACTAAAACAGCATATACAACCTTTACAATTTTTTAAATGACTTATTTTCTCTGAAATAGGTCAATTGAATTAAAAATCAGTTGGGGTGTCTGAGTACACTGAGACATTACTTGGACATTGCAACATCACTTTATTTTTCTAAAATAAAAGAATTTTTCTAAAATAAAAGTAGCCTAAGTTACTCCTTATTACATCAGCTACCTGCCAATGAAAGTCCCGTCAAAATCGGTCCAGCCATTTCAGAGATTAGCCGGAACAAACAGACAGACAAACAGAAAGTATGTACCGTATATATATTCATATGAATGTAGTAAAAAACGGTTATTTCAATATTACAAACAGACACTCCAATTTTATTTATATGTATAGATTAATAAATAACTAAGTAACTATTGACATTAACGGCAATAAGGAATTCGAAATATTCGTGCAGTAACTTACCTGCCTCGGTTATCGCACTGGTCAATCGACCTACGCCTACGGACAAAACACAGTAAGCTGTAGTTCTGAGGCTGTGACCTCCGAGTATTTCATTCACGTTCTGTAGACCAGACAGACGGAGACAGTAAGACGATTAAAATAGAGCCAGGATTAAATAGCTGTCTCATTTAAAAAAAAACCGGTGAAGCACGAGTCGGACTCACGCACCGAGGGTTCCGTTCCATTATGTATATTAAATATATATTTTTTTCTGAAAAAGTGTGCTGTTTAAAGACATCGTTTTATTTTTCCTGTAATTTTTACATAAACTAGATTTTTCTCTATGCAAACTTTTGAGATAAGGGGGACGATATTTTTTTTTTTTTGTATTTTTCATCAAAAGTCGAAAACTATGCGGCCTAAAAAAAAGAAAAAAACGTTTGAAAATTTGCAAACAGCACTCTTTCATAGTGGGATGATGCCCCACATGCCCTAGTAGCCCTACTTCGAATTTTTAAGACCCCCCTTTCAGTCCGTGTTGCAAAAAATAAATACATTTTTATTTCTTTGTTATTTACAAAATAGTGGAGCAAACGTCATCTGAAACAAATTTCAAGTTGATAGCATTATTAGTTCATCACATATCCAGACAGACAGAGTCGCACCATAAGGATTCCATTTTACCATTTTGGTACGGAACCCTAATTATAACAGTTATTTAAAAACGAATGTAGGTTAGGCGTTAGGCTGACAAGCCTGTATCCGCTGACTCGGTATTAAACGGAATTTATAGTTCTTGTGCGGAATAGCCTTCGTTTCCTACATAAATAAATAATAAAATAAATATTCAGATGAAAAACTATGTGAAATAAGTACCGTGACTTTATTGGATTAGTTCTGATAGTTGTGACGTCTATCAACTTGATGTAAGAAGCCGTAATGTTTACTTGTAATAATAGTAAAAGTCGTATGACGAGCTGCAGCCGCTGCAGGCACCGCATACAAAGTGAGAGACGTAATCCGCGACAAAGAACGATCTCTCGGAGTCACGTCATTCCCGCTTGTCGCGAATTATTCCTTGGCATCGAGACATATTTTGAAAATAAACAGCCCGATTATAAACTAACATCCGGCTTTCAAAACACATAATTAAACTAGTAAATTCTCTGAAAACATCGCACTGTCTGTTTACGATTCTATTGGTACATTTTTATTCTACCATCATGTTGATTTATGGTTTCGTAACTAGAGATAAATGTTGATGTGCAATCTTTTTATACGCTGATGACTGTAACTTTTGGTTTGAACCAAATAAGCTTATTAAAATTCTGATGAACGGACGAGAATTTTAGCGGAGCATATCGACTTTTGACAGTTGATTTATGATAATCAATGGTTTAACGATTATGGTCTCCTTTATTTGTTTAATAAATATTCGTTCAAGTTCGGACTGTTAATTGATTGAAGGGCTGCTATTTGCGTGCAGCCATGATCTTTGTGATCGTTTTTGACTCGCAAATCATTTATGTACTTGTTGTCTTGCTCTTTTAAGTCCGTTCAGTAATTTATGAGTTTTATCGTTTTCAAGCTTAATTGGATTGTATTACTATTTTATAGTAGTTTTTCTTTATGAAACCGTACCTACAGCTACCATAATTACCGAATCAATAAACGCTAAATTCTTTACGGAATTCAGTTTCAGAAAATGACTGCAGCGATCTATATAATAGTCTTCCACTTTGTTACCAAAACTACTGAGAATCGAACACTGCAAATACTTACGCAACAGTAAAAATCGTTCTGTTATCGAAACCTTTACGATTATCATAAATCATTTTGCATACATTTATTCTTGACCAACGCAACAACGCCGACCATTGCGCGCAGAGCAATTGGCGTGTTGTGAACTCACATCTATAATATTTTGTAAGGCGTTTTTGGAACACGCTCAGGTGTTTACATTGCGTAATTATTGTAATCAATGACATGACGTGTATTTATTATATTTTTATTTGTTGTAGATGAAGACGAGCATGCGAAGAGACTACCGCCTCCTCCGCCGATTAAAACAATGACTTTTACGGTATTTTCTTTTTATAATATTTTAACGGAACTAGTAGATATACAATATGTAACTTAAGAAACGTAAGACCTCCACCAATCAGAGTATTGAGTTAAAAACATAATACTATGACAAAGACTTATTTTTTTAAAGCTAACTGTATTATTAACAAAATCGTGTTGATCCTAACATTACTTTAAAATTGAGTCTTATCGCCTTGAAATAAGATTTAATTTCTGTGGCCAATCGGCGGTCAGTGTGGTAAAGTACATTTCTTTTTTAATACTTAAATATATTCATTTGCTGAAATCGAATCAGTAGTCAATTACGAACAACCTACTTTCAGGACTTGCGTTTATTCAGTTACAGCTTGTATATCAATATTGTAGTTCAGCGGGCTAGCACACAATAGTCTATAGTAATGACAGGTTTACTAGATCATACCTTCACTTTCAGCCACTTGTAATGTAATCCAGTTCCCACGGCTGAATGGCCAGTAGGTCACCGCCGTGCACTAACCCAATAAGCATGAAAATGTGCAAACACTTTCATTATCTCGTTAGGATTAATGTGTAGGTACAGACGCCAGCACATCAAGCTACTACAATCTGTCAAATTTCTTTAATAGATTTTCAACTTTGTCGCTAAAGCATAAGGTTCAAAGTTGACTGGGAAAATTTGACAAGTTTCGGGTAGCTTGATGTGCTGGCGTCTGTACCTATCTAGCCAGACAGAAAACGTGTGCGGTTGGGGAACCCACGTCAGGAAAGAAATTCCTTACTCGATATGCGCAAGCACACACTCATTATAATAGGAAGAGAAAGGAGAAAGAGAGAGAGAGAAAGTCGCATAAAGGGGACACAACGCTTTTTTTTACGTGACATGTCCACCAGTCAACTCCTACCGCAAGCCCAGTTAAGGAACTTCGTTCCAATAATCTACTGATCATAAGATTTAATAGATGTATTTTAAAGGTTTAAATCAGGTATTTTAATATTTTGTTTACATACAAATTCCGTAACTTTACAAATACCCACAGTATTATACCCTAAGCTCTCCTGGGAAAATGTAGGGTAATAGAGTGTCATGTATTCCAGAATACTATTACGTTGGCCCCAAGGGAATTGTAGCGACCTTTCTGGCTTTGAAAGCGGCGTCCAGTTATTTTTTACATGTGTTGTTTTGTAGTTTATAAATAATGGAATTGCATGCACATAAATTGGTTTCCAACTTCCATGGCCATTAATGGCGGAATCTAGAGGATTATTAAGTGTGGTTAGAAACAGAACAGAACCTATGCTGTTCAATAAGTTGGCATAAACAAAATAGATCCAAATTATCTACTGATGTAACTGAACGTTATTAGTAGATGGACTTCGATATAGTCTGTCTTAGGGTAATAACATTTAAGGAACCATCTCATCCTGTAATTGAAACTAAGGGACATCGTTCTTCAAACTTGAACTTGATTGGCTCGGTTTTTAAGACTTGACAAAACATTGAGATTTCTTTCTTTTAAGTTACTTTAAATAAAATGTATAATACAAATAAATGTTCCGGAATAATATCTTGAAATAACGATGAAAACCGCATCAAAATCCGTTGCGTAGTTTAGAAGAACAACGCGGTCACACGAAAAGTGCCTTTATTTTATAATATGAATGAGAGAAGATTACAAAAAGAATTATTTTACTTTGCGCAGGTACGCGACCGTGACACCCTGACATCGCTAGCGGCCCGGTTCGACACCACCCCTTCGGAGCTCACCAAGCTGAACAGGCTCGCCACGCAGTTCATCTTCCCGGGGCAGACGCTTCTAGTGCCCGATAAACGGAAAGGTGAGAATTAACAATGAAACTTATGCTCTTCGTCCAAAAGGTACTAAGTTCGGTTCTCGCGCTCCTATGATCGGTTGCATGCCTGATAGAAGGATCGCTAGGCGAGCACACTTGCACACTTGGCGAATGAGAGCTAGCCTGAAAAAAGTGTAAATTTGACCGTCAAGACAGTTTTGTTACGTAACAAAAGTCAAAGCGATAGAAACTTCGTTCCAACCGGGACACCTCTCGACTTTGTTGTCATAGGTACTGAGCCTAATACTTTGTACAAGGATGGCTTTCCTTGAGTAGTCTACCTATGTCTCGTTCCTAAGGGTAATTACATGCCGAAAATGCTCGCTACCTTGATGTCACGTCTGTGTAAATCAAATGCATACTAATAAACCCGCACGCACATGCCAGGCATCGTGGTAAATCCCCAAGCAGCCCATGATGTATCGCAGTGAGGTATCCTTCCGCATGTGCGTGCGTATTTATTTGCATGCTTTTCTTTTAAATGGCGGTAGCAAGCTAAACCACGATCGCGAGGTATCGCAGTGAGGCATCTTCGCCGTGTAATTCCCCTTAAGAGCAAGATGACTAGCTGGAGCTGTACTATAGTCTTATTAAATTTATGTACAGCACATCAAGCTACTACAATCTGTCAGATTTCTTTAATAGATTTTCAACTTTAGCACTAAAGCATAAGGTTCAAAGTTGATTGGGAAAATCTGAAAGTTTCGGGTAGCTTGATGTGCTGGCGTCTGTACATACCATAGAGTATTGAAGAGCTAGAGAAACCTATAACTCTATACTCTCGATAAATAAATAATTAAATTCGCTGACTATTGCTTAGCGTATACATCACGTGACTTGCGTCATTTAGCTGTCTGATAGTTACAAATAGATTGTCATATGGATTGATATCCAAAATACACCAGACACATATTGTTCCGTAGAATTGATAGACATCTGTTCATGACTCATGTCTACAAATATCCACCTCTCCAGTATATTTTGAAAAGCGAAAGTTACATACGTTATTTATGTCGACACTAGACTAGATTCGATGGAAATCACTCAATACTAAGCGAATTATTCAAACGCAAGCGTGACTCGTGGGCTGAGATCCTGGGTATGGTTCCCCGGTCGAGCAGTGTCATTGGGTATTTCTGACACAGCATGATTTTTTTACCGTCTCCATATTTTTACAGGGTTTTCTACCATGAATATGAACAACTTTCACTATGGAACCAACTCTGAGATCACAAAAAAAAAAAATCTGCTGTTTCATACATTTTGGTCAAGTAGCTATTGAACTTTTATACTAAATAGCTTATTTTGTTTTCGTGATTTCAGAGTTAGTCCCATAGTGAAAGTTCAGACACGACTAAACTAATACTTATCTTCTGTCCTTTTCTTAATGAAATAGAAAGAAAAAGATGCACTGAACTCAAATTTAATTTCGTTTGTGAACAAGGGAATCTGCGCCAATGTCTTATTCTTAGCTGAAGTTTTTATAAAATTCGTGTGTCATATTGACGACCGATTACTATTAAGTCATAAGTGATTGTTATTATCAAAACAAACTGACTTCTATGTAAACACTGAACAGTTATCAATTAACATACGGTGCGGAAGCAAAACAATGAATTAATATTCGCTCCTGTGCACATGTATTAATGAATACCATTATACCCCAACATTGATTGGTAGGAATTGCCTCAGGCATTAAGTCCGTGAGCTCCTCAAGTTCTGAGTTGAGCTACACGATTACTGACAAATCTTGCAATGACTGGACTGGTACACTCAAATCTGTGTGGTACTTTCCTCAAAAGACCATTTCAGACATCCAATTTACATGATCACACCAAGATTATGTCTGGACTTTAAAAGAGACTGTGACCTCTGAGTTTGTTTCGGCCTTTCTTCTCAGAGTAGTCAGATAGGAAACGTAGATCTCATCTAGATTATTAAAAAAAAAACCACGTATAAAAATTATTCTGATATCATATTTACAGAATAAACAATTTAATTTCATTTATGTAGTATAGTATTTACGTGTGCATAAATATTTAATAAAATAAATATAATTTACATGTCCCTACGTTACGTATCGGGTAACGTTAAAACGTTAAAGCATCGTTGAATTTCTCAGCTACGGGCAAGGAAAGGTTGTAGGAAGGTCACAGACATTTGTGTACACAAAACACATTATCATTCAACAGCCATAAAAATATTTATGTCGGTAAAGAAACATTTTCGATTAAAAATGCAATGGCGACGCAATGTAGCGCGCACGATTGTCTCGTAAATCGTTAGCAGTCTGAAGCTTAAATATTTGATGTTTAGCCAACATGAAATGTAGATAATGTTTTTCTTGAATTCAATAATCAGATATTTGATAAAGTTAAAATTTTTCAGCATTGCTTTTTAAATTGTATATTTTTCTTGAAAACATCTAGGCAATAAGTTTAAACTACATATTTCCATACGAATGTTAAATAAACATTTCGAATAATGTAGGTACTTATTTTGACGGAAGACTAAAGTGAGGTGCTATTTTAAAAAGAAAGAGAAATAAATTCAGTATAAAAGCTTTATCGATATAAAATAAATCTGGCTAATGGTGTGCCTCGTAAACTTTAATTTATGAACTACTAGTTTATGCCGGCGGCTTCGCATGAATGTCGGATATTATCCCACGGGAACGTGCTACCGGGACACAAAGTAGCCTATGTCCTTTCCCAGGATGCCACCTATCCCCTTGCCAAATTTTATCGAAATCCGTTCCGTGGTTTGGAATTCGTGAAAAGGTAACATACAGACAGAGTTACTTTAGAATAAAATTCATAATATTAGTATGAATTAAATTATTGGAACAAGTGCAGTCATATTTGATTTATTTATATCATGCTAAAGTCAAGTAAGTGCTAAGAAACACCGACATGTTTCATGTTTACAAATAATAGTGTGTTGTAAGCTAAGACCAATAACCAGTTGACGTAATGTGTCATACATGTCTTGTTGCTTGTATTCCTTTTAGCATAAATCTTAGTGACGTGTCGTCTTCTTCGTTAAGGTAGCATAGACGTCGCGTAGCAAACGCGTAGGTGTCCCGTAGCTTACGCGTAGTCGTCGCGTAGCTAATGAGTTAGCGTCGCGTAGCAGACGCGTAGGCGTGTGTAGCATACGTGTAGGCCTCGCGTAGCAGTCACGTAGATATCGCACAGACGCCCCGCGAACACTAAACAATAGTTTTATTATCAACCGAACCGACAATTTAACTTTATATTCCCATTTATGATTTGAATACATGGACTAAATATGACGTAGAGAGCTAGAGTAGCTACCCTAGATTCGCAATTTATGCAAATGGTAACACCAGCTGCTTACATGCTTTCATTAGTGCCATGATTGCCACAAGCAACGAAAAAATTAAGTTTGACAAAATAGACAGCGGTAAGTCATCGATGCAATAGCGACGGATCATTTTAATGAGAAAATGCGTCTTACGAAACGCGACCTTCGATATTGTACAGTTATTTGGCAAGTACCAAAACTGAAAGTATTGCTTCTCGTTCCTTATTTAGTTAGTTTCAAAGAGATTCGTATTGTGTTATTATTGGTAATATTTAAAACGACATTAGAGGAGTTTTAATACCAAATTCGACATGGAAATACAAAATATTGTAGGTATTGAAAGTAATTGAGTTTTATCTTCAATTTATCTTAATTACATAAGGACATGGTTTAATCAAATTGAATTTGCTATACAAATCTCGCGTCACAATGTACTAACGAATAATAATTTTCACTCGAGTGTTTATCTTGTTTAATCTGTGATTGAAGGAGCTTAAGTATTAAATCAAACTTTAATGCAAAATATATTATTTATGGCGCTTACAGAAATCAGAACTTATATATGAGGGGTATACAATCTAAGTTGGTAAAGTCCACAGTGCAAAATGTTCAATAAACGATAAAAACGATTATTTTTACGCAAACTGAAACTCAACTCACTTGGACTTTGCTAGGTTTGTTTGTAAAGTCAATTTTCAATTTGAAACAATCCAGATTACTTGAATTTGTATAGAATTATTCTACGGGGTAAATATAGTTACGGAAACGAATGTGTTGCAAATTAAATCTCACTTAAAATTTTGTGGACTTTACCAAATTTGATTGTATACCCCTCATATTTGAAGGTAGGCTATCTACGTCGTTATAGCTTCGATGTAGTTTATGCCAAAATCCTTATAACTAAGAGCTATATTCGTTTTATGTGTCTTAGACATGTAATAAACATTAGCTCTAATTTAATCCCGACGTTCGTACATCGACATCGTGTTCAGGAAATATCTAGTAGTTTATGTATGCATACGGTAATCTGAATTCTGAATACGTAATGGTGCTATTTCTTTTCAAAAACCGCTTGACGTCGCCTGTAATTCAGATTTTTCCACGCTCGTCATATTTTTCTATTGTTGCTCAGACAACAACATGGCCATTTCCTACGTTTATCTATTACATTTGAATTGAAGCATGTGGATCCTGCGTTTTCAATTCACAGTTTATATTTAGATACAGACGTGATAGTAAACGTGGAGTTGTGTCAATACGTGGCACACAACATAGCATTACCAGCATCTAAAGCCTGCGCATTGTATGTTCAAGATGCTGCATTGTCAAGGCGTGAAACAAAACAATAACATTCAGCCTTGGTGTTATTCATTCATGCATGACGTAGACATGGAACAAATTTTTCTCCTATTTGCACGGCAAACAAAAGTTACAGCATTAGCCGCGCCGGAGTACTGCCGCGGCCGCCACACCGAGCGAACGCATTGCGCTCACTCATTCTATTTTAATTTGTCACTAAATTACGTTTCGTCCTACATTTGTAATTACGCCACTTTGGAATCAATTCTGTGGCCACTCGGCTTCTCGACTTCCAACTATAGGCGCCAAGATAATAATGGATTCGGTTTATCACAACCGATAAATGTGCCGATATGGACCTAGTGTCGGTTCAGCTCGACAATGTTCAGTTTTGAATTCCTGAAGCGGTGGTATCACGGTGTGTTTTCGTGCTCTTTCTCGCATTATAATATTTTTGAACGTCACCGCGAACGGCTCGCGTGACGTATAAGTAAACAAACAGGTGTAAATAACAAGTGGTGTGTCGGTTTCCAGATGGCGATAAAGACTCTGATGGTCCGTCGGAGAGCGGCGATAACACATCTGAATCAACACAGGGCCCGCCGAGCGAGCCCGCTAACGAAAAAGGTATGAAAACAATGACATTAATGAAGGTAGAAACTATAGAACATCAATAGATTGTTGTGCTTTAGGTAAATATTGAATGCTAGTAACTACAATGGATGAATTATGAAACAGGCAAAATGTAGCTATCTGTTATCAGATCACGTTAAACTCGACTCGTTATCGAGCGCTAACAAGTGCTTGCAATATTTTAACGACGTACAACACTGGAATGCCCCATAAATCATTTTAACTTTTATGATGGTATACAAGAACAACCATAATAGTATATAGAATAATATAAATATAGGCTTTTATGATTAAAACGAATGAAGTATGTACCTATCTATTCTTCGACTTTTATTACTTAGCCATCTTTTGCCTAGCCTTTTCCCAACTATGTTGGGGTCGGCTTCCAGTCTAACCGGATGCAGCTGAATACCAGTATTTAATACTTTTATTAGTTACCCAACATATAAATATTTTCATAATCTCTTAACTAACTATTTAACTTTACCAACTCTTCGACTAAGTTTGGTACAATAAAAAACCTAGAGTTATTCAATAAAAGGATGATTGCGACAAATACTTACAAAATCACACTAATTATATGCAAGGTTGCGCAATAACAAATCAAGCGGTAAATTTTATAGTGGCGTGATAGCACATTAACAATTTAATCACCCGAAAAGCACTCTTAACGAGTTCAGTCCTCAATGATGCTTAAATAACAACATCATTAAAAATATTCCACATTAATTGTAATCACTTGTGGTTTTGTAAATTTCCAACGAGAGGAGAATAGAAAGCTAATATAAAACCAACATACATTGACACAAATCTGTCTTGAAATCCTCGGGGCAGACAATAACACACAACATTGTTAATCTATATAGGTTATGTATTCAATGTAGGCGGTCTGTCCGTGTCAATCTCAATGAGTGATGATGAAAAGATAAATGCACCGGAGGCACGGCCATGACAGATGATTTACCTCGGGCTCGCGGAACACAGTCGTGTCCTAATTACGTTCCTCATCAAATAATACCTCCAGCGAATTATTTTAATAAGTACACTACCTCAGTGTCCTCAGCTGTTTATAGTCAGCCTTGTCATGGTTAAATGTAATAAAATACGAAACATGACTCGCGAATTATGCGAGTTCAAAGACCTGAAGTATTCGTACGTTGTATGTGTCCTTAATAGAAACAAAGGAGAAATAGGTATTAGTCCTGCTCTAGATAACATATTGCAGCTGTTTAGTATTTCGAACAACGCGGAAAATCTGTAGACATGCGCTATGACGTCGCTTGACTAGATCCTTCGATTGTAACAGCTGTAAATACTAGATATGTGTAAATCTACGGTCACGCGAATGGAAGACCATTGAACAATAACAAAATGGGATATTTGGGATAACCCTAGATTGTTCAGAGCCAATTTACCTAAATTGCAATTCAATTTAAACTGGTGGTGTCTCATGTCTATTTCTATGATTGGATTGGGTGGGTGTAGTTTAGTTAATAAATCACAAGATGTAACTTGGCATTGCACAGCCAATTTTCGGATTGTGTGTGGAGTATTTTTCAGGCAGAGTAAACCTTTGTATGCGTTTATTTCTAAAAAGAAAACCTTAAATTACACTTTTCTTGTAGGAGTTAAACATTGGCTTGTGTTGGTATTGCAGAGATCCTGGACAGCTTACGGCCAGGGTCGCCTGAGGCAAGCAACAACACAAACAGCTCCGCGCCGCAGCGCTTCCTCAAGATCAACGTGAGACACATCACCGATGGACAGGTCTGTATCACTGCATAGTACATACATATACGACGGCAAAAACATATGTATACTACTACGTCACAGTACTGGGACTGTGGAACCACTAAAAACATTAGCTATTTTTTAGAGCAGGCGTGTGGTTTAGGGACTTGCGAGGGGCGTTCAATGTGTTCTCGGTATCAGGGTGATTTACTAATGATATGGGTAATTTGACTAATTAATGACATTATCTAAGGGTTTAAATGTAAAATTTCATATATAAATTCCTTACCAAACAAGGAAAAAGTCAAAAAACTATTCACTAAGAGGTGGTGGCTGTTTACCAAGATTCTGCACCTTCGTTATCTACGGTTCAAAAGTGGTCAAGTGAATTTAAAAGAGGCACAGAGAGTATTGAAGACGACACTCGCTCGGGCGGCCCGGTTACTTCCTCTATGGACGAAAACGTGAAAAAGTTGAGAAGCTTATACTGGAGGATGTACGAATGAAGATCAAAATGATAGCACAGATGACCCATCTCTCTGTTGGTTCCATGCAACTATTCTTCATGACCTTCTTCATGACCTTCTTTACTTTTCAAAAGTCAGTGCAAGATGGGTGCCGCGAATGCTCAAAAGCAAGTGCGTATCGACTGATGTAGAGACTTTTTAGAGGTCTGTGGTGAAGTTCCATCAAGTATTTTCGATCGAATTGTTACTGGAGATGAAACATGGGTTCATCATTATGACCCTGAAAGTAAGACCATGCAATGGCACAAGAAGGGTACTGCGCCCCAAGAAATCAACCACCCACCCTATAGCCCGGAGTTTGCCCCGAGTGATTATTATTTGTTCTTTAATTTGAAAAAAAAAGACCTTCGTGAGAAACTATTTTCTAACGATGAAAAGCTCAAGGCGGCAATAAATGCGCATTTTTCAGAGAAAGATGAAAGTTATTTTTAACAGGGTATTGAAAAGTTACTTTCGCGATGTAATAAAATGCATCGGGGAAATGGGAGATACGTTGAAAAATAAAAATTATTTTAATTTAATCTACGTCTTTCTTCGTGCCGATACCGAGAATACATTGAACGTCCCTCCTGAGTTTCAAACTCGTAAATTTTTTAAAGCAAGAGTGAATAGGATTCTGGGTACGGGTGTACCATCATAGACCTCATCCAATACTTTGCACCAGACGATATCGAGGTCGAGAGGGGGCCCAGTTCTTTTTTAAATAAAATTTTCATAGTTCCTCTTCGGATACCATATTTGGAGTAGCATATATTTTGAATATAATGGCATTCTGTTGTTTCAGCAATAATATAAAATTATTATTTATTGTATTTTGTGATATACTGTGTAGGTATGTATAGGAAGTGATACATTTAATTTCTACCACCAGCAACTCACTATGCCAGCGCATATGTTTGTACATTCCAATTGCTTGTTTTCGTATTGTGCGCAGGTTATTTTTAAAACGCACTTTTTTTGTTATCATTTTTGCAGCATTGTGCTGATAAGGCTTTTAAAATTGACACATTACTAGTGAGTAATGTTGTGTAAAAACTAATTAATGATTGGAAAAATAATGGCATGAAGCTGTATGTAATATGAATTCCAAATATTGTTCATAGTTAGTTGTTAATAGGCAAATATTTTAACAGAGCTAAGCATTCTATTTTTAACTATCGGTGTTCGTGTATTTGGTAAAGTCAGTTTCAAAAATATGTATACATCGTCAACACTCATTTAATTATTTACAATTTTTGTTCCATACTCGTAATATTGAATTCATTGTAGCTACACACTGATATAGTATTATGCAACTCAACACAACAATCAAATGAATTCTTATCGATGTATACATCTTTTTGTGACTGACTTTACTAAAGGTTCCTTTTATAATTTGAATACTGTATTTATTCTACATAAACAAGCTGGTAAAATAAATAGAATAAACCATTTTTTTCTTTATTTGCCGTATGCAAGTATGTCGGTCAAGTATATTTATGCAGTCTCAACAGCGAGTATACTCAACAGTGCCGTTTCGTAATATCCCAGTTGTGCCAACACGATCGGTCCTTCAAACTGGCAAAGTACTCGAGATCGTCCAGTTCTTTATACAAAATTCGAATTTAGACCAATCACACACACATAATTATCCATGCACGGATATAAATGGTATTGAAGGTGACTAAATAAGCCTCTGGTAGAAGTAGTTCAGTTCAGTAATCATGGCTTTTCTTTCGCCATTCCGACGCTTGCTAACTATAAATCCAAATTTCCTCACGATTTTTTCATTCATCTATGTCAATAATATCCAAGACAAACTTGGAAAGTACATACAGTGGCCTCCAAAAGTTAGTTGACATTTTTCCATTTCGGCTATGATGCACCATTATGATTTAAAATAAAAAAGTAATCAGTTACTCCTAAGGGATTACTAGATTATTTTTTATGATAAGACAAGGGAAGTTGAATGAGTCAGTAAAAACATTATAGCAACTTTTGGATCACTAGAATTTTAAAGTCACGTTGGTACTTGCCCGGATTTGACACCTCATGCGACAATCATCGTTTACGATCACGACATTAAAAACCACAACTTACTTATTATTATTTTTTGTTTCAGGGCGTAGTATCCGGCGTCCTGCTCGTGACGCCGAACGCGGTGATGTTCGACCCGAATGTGTCGGACACGCTAGTGATGGAGCACGGGCCCGAGTCGTACGGCGTCATCGCGCCGATGGAGTACGTCGTCAACGCCGCCATCTTCTACGACATCGCGCACATGCGCACGCACGGACCTGACCATAATACGCACAAGTACGTAGCTACATCAACAACTTTCTCATGGTTTGGCCAGTGGTGGCAAGTGGTGAGGCCAGCAAGGGACTGCTATAATAATCTGACCGAATTTCGGGCATGACGACCAATCTCGGCGGAGACTAGCCATCAGCGCGGGAGATATTATACTGCACAAGTGTGTGCGCAGACAGGTGCACTGTTTCTCTCTCTCTCAATCTCTCTGTGTCAGGTGTACTGATATAGGCTGACGGAAATGATTGCAAGATTAAATACGAGGCGTGTATTTTATATAGAGCGGTTTCCTTGATATTTACGAGTTGACGAGACTCTAATCAGCTGTATAATATCTTGAATTTAGCAAAATATATTTCTGTAATATGTATATTATCACGGTATCGTCGCTTTTCCTGCTGTTCACTGCAATAATGAACTAAACAGCGCTGATTAAATACAATGCGATGTGTGGTGCTAATTATGAATCAGGATTTTTTGTAAAACTTTTCCTGTTCAATCACTCTCGATTTGTATGTTTATAAATAAAATAGTGATATAATATAAGCCACAGTACAGCCCGATCCAAACTTTATGGCGGCTCGGAACATGAGGCGAGTGGCTGCGCAGTAGCAAATTCACGTGTCAGCGGGGGTGAGAGGTGAGGTACTGCGCAGCGAGCAGCGCACTTCAGAGCCGCCATAAAGTTTGACGCGAACTATACCTACACATATGCAAATAAGAATAATTTATTTGTCGTCCATTATGTGCGCATGGCTAATGTGGCTTAGTAATAACAGCCGCACGGGTCGATCGATCAGGTTAATCTACGCTTGCCGCGGTTGGTCCGTGGATGGGTGACCATCTTCACATACCAAGACCCCGCCATGCCTCGGAAAGCACGTTAAGCCGTTGGTCCCGGTTGTCATTCGTGGATCTTTGACAGTCGCTACGGGTCGTCAGTAGCCCGAAAGTCTGACAACCAGTCTTACCAAGGGGTATCGTATTACCCAGTAACTGGGTTGTGGAGGTCAGATAGGCAGTCGCTCCATGTAAAATACTGGTATTCAGCTGCATCCGGTTAGACTGGAAGCCGACCCCAACGTAGTTGGGAAAAGGCAGGCAGATGATGTGCGCATGGCTAAAATGAAATAAAAATTAACAGATTTCTAACTTGATATTGTCTAGGTTACTGTAACTGAAACCAAAGTAATGTTCACGGTTACGTAACAGTTTCATTGTTTTATGATTTCTTCAATACCTTAACATTAGCATCAGAAATTAATAATCAATTAATTTGTTTGTTTCCATTGTTTTCAGAGCCGAAACGGCTGAGATCTACTACATGAGTAAGTCGGAACTTTCACCCGGAAAGGATTCACTTCTAGTCAAAGTAAGATATTTATTAGTTAATATTCTGATTGAAAGGCAATAAAAATATGTGAGATGTAGGGTGGCAGGGTAATCGACGCCCAAACTGTTACCGATTCAGTACGTTATTCTGGGTAAAAAAAAAAATCGGCAGTCAAAAAATACTGCGGCCAAAATGTATGGAACAATAAAAAATAACCGATGGAATAATTCAACGCAGGGTGGTCCAGAATCATGGAAACAGGTTGTGCGTCGATGTTCTCGCCACAATGTATAATTGTCAAAATAATCCATGACGCCTATTTTGAAAACTAGACAATGTTCGTAACTCACTTCAATAGTAAGCTTGCACGGTAGTTGCATCTAAAGCCCGCTGGCACCACAAACACTAATGCGTTTAGCGCTTAACATATCTAAAATATCATTCTGTCTCTATCATCTGTAAACGATTGGCAGAAACAGAGTGATATTTTGAATACGTTTGGCGGTAAACTTATTAATCAATTTGTGGCGCAAGCGAAGGGAAGGACCACTTGCACCGCAAAAACGCAACTCCATAAGCGTGTGCCAAATTCGGTTTTTAGTAACAATTGAACATTCCAGGATGAAACATTCCCCGAGCTGCAGGCGGCGACGGGCGAGAGTGCTGAAGGCGAGTCGGCCGCGGATGCGCGTCCGGGAGACGAGGCCGAGGACCGCGGAGGTGCCGCCTTCCCGAAGGCTTTCGATAGGGAGCTCGTCACGCCCACTAATCTGCAGGTAAACAGCACTATCTACTGAACTAACATACATCATGCTAAACTTTAATTTTAAATCTCAGATAACTTTGTTGGAACAACAAACACTGACAATTTTTTTTTTTACTTATTACATATGGTCACACAAAAATCATCTTAAATCCTTGTTTTCTGTTTTTCATAGCAACAATCGACTGAAGACAGGCGAAAATCGCTACTGGACCAACACTGGGCTATACCGAGCAAGGACAGGATGTCCATAGATCAAGGAAGTGAGGTAAGTTTGTTTTTTTGAGTTTGTCATTACAAATGAATACAGTGGGCAAGGACATCGACGTGCAAACTGAAAATCTGCTGTTTCATAAAAAAAGTACAATAATTACGCGGTCAAAATGCATGGTACAGCTAATTTTTAGGGTTACGTACCTCAAAAACAAAACGGAACCCTTATAAGATCACTTTGTTGTCAGTCTGTCTCTCCGTCTGTCAAGACCCTTTTTCTCAGGATCACGTGGAGTTATCAAGTTTAAATTAATATCAAATACTTATGACCGCAATCCCTTGAAGCAGTGAAAACATCAAACTTCTAAGTCAAAGTAATCAAAAGATATGGGCGTTTATATTCCAAAATGAAATCCCATAGGGTACTTCCCGTTGACCTAGAATCATGAAATTTGGCAACAAGCAATGCCATGTAACCCACAATACAGGAAAATTCCTAGTGTGGGGCAACGTTTAAAAAAAAATCTAAGCACATTTTTGAGTTAATAATTTAAATTGGTTGCAATGCATTTTGGATTTTGTGTTGTACGACATTGAGTTTGTTTTTCCAAATCTTGATAGCTTTCTGTGATTCTGAATTGAAGTTTAGTTCATTTTATTGCCTTACCAGGTATCATCAAGCGCAGACGCCTGCAAGGACGAGTCTGTGGGCGGTGACGTAGACCCGGGCGCCGGCGCGGCCGCAGACGGCTCGGAGGGCGAAGCGCCCGACGATGACGCGCAGCACCTCGTCAAGCTGTCCTACCACGACTCCGGCATCGACATCCGCGACCCGCTGCTGCATGTGACTCCTGCTAATTCCAAGAAAGTTAGTGTTACTAACATGAAATTACAGTACCCTGCCGTAAATATATTACATCGAGTTTTAGAAAATATATCAGCACCCTAATTGCGCAACACATTTTCAATCGCAATCTAAATCATTTTGAAGGATAATGGCGCCTATTCCCTTGTTCTCAAACTTAAACTAAAGTTCAGTGCATGTTTTTCTTTCTATTTTATTAACCTGTTAACCGTGCGGGACGTATAAATACGTCAAACTTAAACAGTAGCGTGTACGGAATTCCCCGGTTAACAGGTTAAGGAAAGGACAGCACCCTAATTGCGTAACACACTATTACTCTCAATTTGAATCATTTTGTAGCATATTGCTAATCCATTGCTCCATATGTTCGAAAAGTGTGCCTGCTCAGCAACGTAAATAACGCGATGAATGTTGTTGAACTGTCAAAATGAAACCCATTGCTACTGATAGTGTGACGTATTTTTAGTAACCTATTTTTAATCACGTCTAAACTTGTCTATGGAGTATCTTAATTTTACAGAACTAAACTAATATTTATCTTCTATCCTTTTCTTAATGAAATAGAAAGTAAAAGATGCACTGAACTTAAATTTAGTTTGGTTTGTGAACAATTTAAATTGGTTTGTACAAAAACAATCGGCGCCATTGCTAATCCATTGCTTCTTATGTTTGAAAAATTTGTCTGCTCAACAGCGTAAATAATGCAATGAATGTTGTTGAACTGTCAAAATGTAAGCCATTGCTACTGATAGTCTGTTTGTGAAGTGTCGTCTCTGACACATATTTGTGCGGAAGTCCCTTTCTAAAGCATGATGTGCCAACTAACGCCGTGCATGTGTTATTTAATTGTGTATACTAGTTTATACTAAAATGTAAAATAGTTTGAAGGCAAACAAGATTCACGCACGAGCGTTAT